>NNCF01130793.1:22934-35772 GCA_002313205.1 Laupala kohalensis | reverse complement strand
GGAATTAAGATTGTCAATGTGACAATTCCATTTGAGGTTGTCTTGAATATGGAGACCTAAGAATTTTGTATTTGTAACAGTTTTTAATTGTGTTCCGTTTAAAGAAAGAGAAACCTGGGGTAAAGATTTTGTGATACTATTGTGAAATGACATAGACACTGTTTTGTCAGTGTTTACAATGTGACGATTTGCATGGAACCCAGTCGAAAGGTTAGACAAAACTATCTAGTCAGAGACTTGATTTGTATTGTAAGCGATTGTGTGACTTTTAATATGTATTAGTAAATACTTACAAGTCGTTTAAGTTGTAATATTTCTTACATTTTAACATAAAATATACGTGTTTCAGTTCTTTATTAGTTCAATATTAATTATCTCGATTTATAATTTAAGATCAGCCACAGCCAAACACTTTGGAAAGTCATGATAATGCTGGATCGATTGTTGGATGATCCTGTTCCACGTACATCGTGAGCACGATTTAGCAGTTCGATATCTTTTTCATATCCTTCCGAGTATTTGGACAGGACCAACATTTGGGTCATCCGAGCACGTGTGGTAGTTGGCCATGATTCAACTAGGAGAAGCGGCTCCTTCACGTGGTCTCCCTTGTCAGTAGTGTGTAGTGTCAGTAGTGGTCGCACGAAGCTAACGCCGCGAAGAAAAGGTCCGGACGCCATGATCGTCTCCCGGACGAAGGAGATACAACCCAGAGCGGCACACGTTGACACACAGAACTATACGAAGATTTCAACAAACATGACAGGATCCGAAAAACTAAATAAGTTAGTGAAAAAGCACTGCCTCCGTATCTACCAACTAAATATTGAGGGAGTCTCAAATTCTAAAATCAAAATTCTCGCTAAAATACTACCTGAATTAAAAATAGATATAGTCGCAATCCAAGAAACGCATGTTCTCCACTCGATAGACCGCCTGATAAATCCAGGATTTGAACTACTCTCATACAAAACCCACGATAAATTTGGCATTGCAACTTACGTTCACCCACGCTTTGCAAATTAAACTGTCATGATAGATGAAGATGAGTTTAATGTCGCTATGAGGATAAACTATTTAATTATAGTGAATGTATACAAACCACCTAGCAGCGATTGGAATGTCCCTGTTCTAAAGCAGCACTGTCATCCTGTTGTCAACGTAGGCGATTACAACTCACACCATATCGAATGGGGTTATCCGACTCAGGATAGAAATGGGGAAGCCGTATTTAACTGGACGCGTCTGACTAGTATGCATCTAGTTTACGATGCAAAACAACCTACAAGCTTTCACTCAGCAAGATGGAAAAGTGTAACAAATCCTGACCTGTGCTTTGTATCTATGAATGTTAGTGGGAAATCACTAGCAGCGTCTCAGGACATTACTGGTAAATTTCCTCGTAGTCAACACAGACCTATTGTGACAGAAGTAGGTATATCTTTCCCTATCATCGAAAGCAGACCAGTTGCCCGTTGGAATCTTTGTAAAACCAAATGTGACATATTCCAATTCTATGTTGAAGCGCATATATCTAGGATACCTGCAAAAGCGAAAATATTTGAAAGATTTGTGCGCCTATTAAGATCTGCAGCTGTTAAAGCAATTTCTAGGAACTTCCGATTGACGTACATCCCTTGCTGGACCGAGGAATGCAGTACACTATGGCAGGAATACGAAGAATCTGGGTGCTCTGAAACAGCTGAAAGACTTCTTTCTTCCCTTGATGATGAAAGGCAAAATAGGTGGATGTACACAATGACAGAAATGAACTTCCAGCATTCCAGTCTTAAAAGCTGGTCTCTGCTTAGGAAGCTTGGAGAGGCAAACCCTCCACAAAAGAAGATTACATTTATAGATCACATTGCTAATCGCCTTGATAAAACATCAAATATTCGGGTAAGCTCTCAGCAGAAGAAAGAGATAAATATTAAATAGAAAGAGATGTTAAGAAATTGCATTAAAACTTCTGAATAATGAGAGATGTAACTGATACAGAAATCAATTGAGCTCTGAAATACACAAAATCTGGGAAATTTTCTGACCCTGATGGCATTGCACCTGGGTTTTTGTTGAATTTGGGACACAATAGGATAACCTGGCTGAGGCTTCTCTTCACAGATGTCCTGAAGAAAAGAAAAATTCCCAAAGAATGGAAGCAATCGAAGAAAATTTGCAGTCCTCAAATTGGGGAAGACATCCGACTCCCCACATAGTTTTAGACCCACATCACTTCTGTATACCGTATATAAACTTTTTGAGAGGGTTCTTCTGAACCTCATTCAGCCTAAAATAGAAGAAACATTTCGAAAAGAAAAAGCAGGTTTTCGGACAGGATGAAGCTGTGACAAACAAGTTCTTACTCATACCACCTACATACAGGCAGGATATGAGAGAAAGATTAAAACAGGCGCGGCGTTCTTAGATTTGAACTCCGCTTATGAAACAGTTTGGAAGCTTGGCCTATTATTGAATGCTGCTCGAGTCTTCAAATGCAAAGCTTTCCTCCACCTGCTCGATGACATTCTGTCTAACAGAAGATACAAGGTAATGCTGAATGGTGAGGAAAACCGTTCAAGTACACTTCAAAACAGCCTATCTCAAAGATCGGTGCTAGCTCCGGTACTTTTCAACCTGTTTACTGCAGATATCCTCGATACTGCTTCGCGAGAGTTCAACTATGCCGATGGCATTACCCTCGCCACTCAAGACATCATTTCTAAACCTGGAAAGAACCCTGGACCTTGATACACTGTATAAGTTCTTTTCATGGTGGCATCTTAAACTCAACTTTCAAAAAACCATATAATCCGTATTCCATCTAAATTATCGTGATGCTGGTACGTCACTTAGATTGAACATACGTGGACAAATAATCTCCAGTTCTGAAACTCCAAAATATTTGGGAATAAAGTTAGACAGATCGCTCACATTTAAATATCACTTATGTGACATCCGGGATAAAGTACGTACCCGCAACAATATCTTATCAAAACTAGCCTCAACCTCTTTGGGGGTGGGGTGATGCAAATATGCTGCTAATAAGTGCTCTTTCTCTCTTGTACAGCACCGCAGAGTACTGTTGCCTAGTGTAACTTCATAGCGTGCACACTCAAAAAATAGATACTCAACTCAACATCTCGATGCGTAAGATCACAGGCCTCATGAAACTCACGCCATTACCTTGGTTTCCCGTACTATCACATATTGGTCCTCCCCACCTAAGGGGACAAGACCTCACCCGAAAATTATGGAGGCACATTGATAAAAATCCTCTTCACCCTATCCACGAAGATCTGATCGACATACCCCAAAAAAGGTTGAAATCTAGAAAACCACCATGGATGAGAGGGAAAGCAAAATTCAACGTCAAAGAAGAATGGAGAATAGCGTGGAAATGTGCCTCCATGATTAATGGGAATTTTATCCTCAACCCTAACACGAAGGCCCAAGGTTTTGAACTGCCGCGAAAAAATTGGGTGACTCTCAAAGACTTAGGACTGACCAAGGAAGGACAAAAGAGACAAAATAGAAGTGGGGTCTCGACGCAGATCCGTTTTGCGAGTGTGGAGCTGTGCAAACAACCCATCACGTCGTGGAAGAATGCCAAGTTCACGGATACGATGGCAGTGTTGTGGACTTTTTCATAAGTGTTAACAAGACGCTGACTTGGTTCAGTGAACTAAATATTAACATCTGACGTCTCTGCTGTTCCCGTGGGTTCATTTATTTTTTATTTTATTGTACTAGTGTGTTTGTGTTTTCTAAATTTGTACTTATTATTTGTATATTTCTATTGTATGCGTTTTGTGTATTATCTGTATAAATTTTTTGGTTCAAAAGTATCTCGTCAACTCATACGAAATATATAACATTTAGTGATGTTCTCCTTAAAGGTAAGTGTTAATAAATAATGTTATTTTCAATTAGCAGACATGATAGATTGTACAATACTGTCCTACAAATCTGTTTCTTCAGAGGTATTGCAAGTAAAAACACAGATACCTTAACTGTCCATCCACTTTCTCTACCAGATTTGTTGAGCACTTATCAATGTTATTGATGTTAATGAAAGTATGCAAAAAGAAAACGGCCGAGTATCAATGCATATGGGAAATCGTGACAAGAAAATATTTAAAATTTCCATAATTTTTAATCTTAAAGAAATGTTAAATTTTACCTATGGAAACACAATAGATTGTAATATCTTCTTATAAATGACACTAAATCTGTGTCAACGAGTGTTCATAATTCGTTGCAAAAAGAAATACAATTCCGGTATTGCCTACATTACTGGAAGAGATTAAAAAATAACACAAATGAGCAAAGATCTTTTAAGAAATTTTCAATAATTAGTTAAAACATTTCATTATTGTTTGATTACCAACCATGGATTTAAATGGAAAAATTCATTATATCAAAGAATTATAAACAAAAGCATATCGTTCTAAATTTTGAAGAATCATCTCTCAGCACATGTATGTCGTATTTTATCTTCTTGGCAATGCTACGTTGACATTTTTTTTCCACGTTTCAGACAGGTTTATTATAAGAGATATGGAATCTATTCTAAAGATTTCATATATAATAACATTTTATGAATTATTCTTAATCGATTCTTCGTATACTCATTCTCAGTAGCATGCAAAATATTGTTGACAGATATACTAGATTTGTGATTGACTGGACCTGGGTATCATCAACACATCGCAGAATTACAAGAAAAAAACTATTAAAAAAATGGCTCGTCAACTTTTATATCGCTAAATTATATTATTTTTCAAACTTAGATACTTAAAATTACTGATATTTATTTCGTGCTTCAAAAAATTATGTAATATTAACAACATACAAATGGTTAGCGTTAGTGGAAAATATATGTATTTTCACATACTCGTAATACATTTTAAGACAGTACTAGGATATATTATAAGAAAAACAGAGTTTAAAATGTCTATATATCAAATATAGTAGAGAAAGTTTTATACAACTTATTTATATGCATGATTTTAATCAGTGATATCTGAAAACTAAGTCACTTGTACCCGTTGGCTTCTTTACCGTCATATGAATATAGCATCACTTCCATTGACTGTATTTTCATTTATGTTTCAATACAACAAACTCAATAATAGTAAACAAACACAAAATACAATAAACCGAGTAACATTTTTCAACAATTTAATAATAAAATTCGTATGGAGCGTTTCTAAGAAGTCACAATTAAAAAAAGGAAAGTATTTTCACTAAAAGAGACACTTCTGCTACATTGCTTGTTTACAATTACAAACAATAGAGAAAAACTTAATATCTTTTTTAAATACAGTTTTAAAAACTTTTATGTACATTACGTTACTCTACCATTGCAACTTCCAATTCAATGTACGAAAAATATACATCTATATTGCTAGATAAGGAATTCCTTTTTAATCACACAACGTTTCTGTAGACAAATTCTGTAGACGAAAGAGTCTTAGATTTTATAGACGAAATTTACGTGAATTACTTATCTACCAATTCAGATCGAATATTTTTCATATATTTAAAACTTAAGTCCTAAAATTATTAGCTTAATGGTTCTTATTCACTCTATTCCGCATTATAGAGTTCTTTTTACCGATATTGTTCATTAATCCAGCAGTGTAGAACATTATATTTAATGCGATGGATTTGTTTTTCACTAACTAACGAAAACATTCTACTTAGCAATATAGTGCTGACTGAGCATTTCTTTTTATCGATGACTCCAAAATCTGTTGAATATGTAGAATGACTCACATCTGATTTAAACGATTTTATATTAACAGATTTAAAATATCAGATATGCACAATATAAATTACGTCCGATGATTCAGAGGTATTCTGACGTAGCCAAATTAAAATGACTTTTACACTTTCACCAGCAATCACTTTTTCTTAACCCATTGGTTTGTGCATGATGGATTGCAATGAATGTGTACAATAATCGATAGAGTAATTTATTAACATTTTTTGAACGAAAATATTTAATGAACTAAAATGGTGTCCTTTGTATAGAAGATTGTGACACAATAAACGTAAATTCCTGCAAATAGTTTTCGTGGAGTTGTTGTTTGTTAAACCAATCTTAAGTGTACTTTTTGGGTTTTACATTTTTCTCTTAACCGACCTATAAAATATAGCATTCCCAAGAGGTGCAATCAAAAATTTCTTTTAAGAGACTGGAAAAAATATGATCGGAAAGAAGAAACTATATGGAATAGGTCCATCTAAAATCATATATGTACAAAATACCCTTGATTACTGTCTTATGAGAAGACAGTCTTTATTGATGGAGAAAACACAGTATCGAGGAATAGTATCTTCTATGTGAGTGGAAACAGCCCTTTCAAAGGCAACCACGCGCTGGAAATAGAGGCAATGCAGGGAGAGGCAAAATTGTTGCATTTAATGGCGTCATGAGGGTAAAGGGGAAGCGGTCGAGCCCAGTGCATTGGTCACCGCGCAAATTGCTCTCCTGGTGGAGAGGGGCTCGTCGACAAATTGGAGGCCCATGCGAAATAAATACACGCTATAATGAAGTGGATTTGCGGCGCTGCGGAGCGGCTAGTTGCACTGCCCCTCACGGGTTCATGACGCGTCGCTTGTCGCGAACATGGAGAGGAAGGGAAGTGTTAGAGGGAGAAAGGAAGAAACTGTGATAAATGTGTGAACAGAGAGGGAGAGAGAGAGAGAGAGAAAGGAAGTACCCGTGGTAAGAAGGAACGGAGGGTACCACTCAACAGAAAAAGAAATCAATCTCGCAAGAATAATAGAATCTGAATTGACTAAGAGTTAAGTGCTTTTGCGGGAAAGACATGTCGAAGGTGTGAAATGTAGGTAAGTGATAGATGAAATATTCCATGGAGTAAAACTAGGATTTCAACTTTTAAAAAAGTGTTGTACCCAAGGTAATTCATCGAAATTGAACTCTAAGGAAAAATTTTATTGAACTTTAAATATCATTACTTCATTTTATTCTATCATCCAAATTTCTCAACCTAGCTCATTACTATATTATCAGCTATAAGCAAGTTAAAAATATAGCATAAACACATGGAAGTAAAATAGTTCGGTGAAGAATACAAATGGGATGTTTTGTAATAAATCAGATTATGAAGCATACGTAACTTGCTAATTCCTTCCAAATGACTAAGTGGCTGGATGAAACTGAAAAGAAAAAAAAACAGTGAGAGAATTAAAGAGTGAAAAGCAAAGCAAATACATTAGCTCAGAACTAAATAAATTAAAGAGAAGTTTCTTTCTAAGATAATAATAATAATAATAATAATAATAATAATAACAAAAGTGCCTTTATTTTGTTGAGACTCAGACCTTAAGGTCTGCCCTTCCGTCTAACCATTTTAAAACATTTACATTTTAAATTCAAGATGAAAATTGGGAGGGTCGGATTTACATTTAAAACTGGGAAGCCATACTAGAGACCATCCCAGTAAAACATTAAGCGATTTGAGTAAACCCAGAAAATCTCAATCAGGATGGCGGCTTAATGCCGAACATGGGTTAAACGCAGCAGTAATAGTACAATATAATTATGAATATACAAATAGAAAAATATAGTGATAGTGAAAAATAAGGATATCAAAACAAATTATTACATAATGACAATATTTACAAATTACATATTGATTATACCTTACTAGATACATATTACACTGTATTTACTAAGTATATACTACATAAGATCATATGAAGCTAGAGTAATGAAAGAAAGGTACTCTCATAACCAATGTAATATATTTTCGAATGTTGTTTCTCTGTTATTTATTCATAAAAACAAGTTAATTAGCTTAGTTATAAGATAGTGATTGTATGATTTTTTGTATAAATTTATTTTGGATGTTATCTATGTTTTAATTGAGTTCCTAATTTTCACTCTTTGGAAATTCCTTTCACACTTTGTATCAAAATAGCATGTGAGATGTATGGAGTGTCAATGACAATTCCATGTTTTCCATGATGTATGCGAATAATAAAAGAAAGATACCATTGAGACCCAAGTACTCGCCGTTGTCGTTAATAATTACCCGAGTAGATAAGTGTCGAACTGCGCTCTCACATAAACAAAACATACGCATACTAGATGTGAAGGGTTCAGTGTCAACGTGACAGGTAAAAACAGCATAGAAACGTCGAAATGTTATTACTAAACGTACAAATACGTGCAAAACAACGTCGACAGAGCGATCAGAGAACACATTCGTGCTGCCTGGCACTTGCTAATTCGCGCTCTTGCCCTCCGACATCATCGCTCCCCTCCCCCTCCACAATTCCACATATTCGCCAGAGTTCGCTGCAGGGGTATAACAGCTTTAACCGCATTATTATATAACTGGCCTCTGGAGTTGATTTTGGGCGATCGCTCCTGATGGACGTCATTAGTTCGGCAATAGTTTGCATGTCATCATTCTGCGGTTTACGCGCAGTTTTGCGTCGTTACGTGACACGGCGCCAGTCGACGAGGGCGCCCGTAAAACCAGTATTGGCGCCGGTGCGGCCACGGATGCTGCGCCGCCGTCCCGTATTTATGTGCAGTCTGGGATTTGGTGACGCGCCCCCTATCGACGTTGGCAGCGCCGCGTCGACAACAATGGCTTCGGATGGAGCGTCCTAAATTAATAGTACAACAGCAAAGCCCCTGCATTCGAAGCAGCCAAATCATGAAGAAATTATGTTTGTGCCAATGAATTAGAGCTGTGAAATGGTCTCGTTACTTGGTGAGTGTGTATTAGGTGATGAAAATTGAGCAATATTGCTTTTCCCCCCGCTGATAAGAACAAGTGCAGGGAAGGTTGATTGATTGTTAGAGGATAGTCAAAAACAATATGCACACTTTGTATATCTCAAGAATAAGATAAAGTGAAAAAGTTCTCAGAGTATAACTGTTTTTGGTTGTCATAACTTATAGTTCAAGAGGCAGCGTCACCAAAATGGCTGGCATTACAATAGTCTTTATATTTCGTACACATTATCTTCATGCCGAAACTAAAAGGTTCTGCTTTGTCTGCCGATCTCACAGTGGTAGAAACCAGCGTTATAACGTCATGATGTAGTTAATTAGAGTTTTTTTGATCTGATTTCAATAGTCACCAAACCATTTATTAAGTAAGTTACTAATGAATGTGAAGGAAAATGTATCTGTTTGGTGAATCGTATTTATTAGAGTGATTATTGTGTGGAAGTGTACCTCATGTGCACTTACACGTCCTACGAAGGATCTCGAAAGGAAGTTAAATGGAGAGGAGACGATTCAGAAAGAGCGTGAATGTAAGATATGAGGAGGTATCCATCAATTTCTATACGCTCAATAACTTGACAATATCTAAAGAATCGGCTACGCATTTATGTTTCAACCCGTGGCTCATGTTCGTTCATCTAAGGGCTAAAAAACCAAGCACATGATTCTAGATGAAACTTCTCGCATGCGAGATGAACTGACGACGGTGAATCTAGTGGCAGCGTCTTCGCTTCCATGATGACGCTGAGTGGTAGGGTGTGGGTTCAATTCGCTCTCGTGACGCCGAACAAGGTGATGTTTTAATCTGAGACTTCCCTCACTCCAGACAAATTGGTTCGTCACCATAAGTTCCCAACGTATCTCCTTCTCAATTCTCTCTCCCAAGTCCAACGGTTAGGTGGAAGAACCTCAGGGCCTGAACAATGCCAAAAGCCATAAAATAAATACATGGAGATAAAATGCGTTATTTTTAAATCCAACGACACAAAAAGGTATATTAGAAAACATTTAAACATGTCTATTTGAAATTGAGAAACATTCTTCCACTGAAGAATACTTCTTAATTTTGTGTGTGTCAATATCAGAAAAAATGTACAAAATTGCGCTCTTGTAGTCAACAGCCGCTTATACCTTACTAACAACAGAAATCCAACCATAAGCCACAATTTATGAGAAAACATCGTAATTATAAAGATAATAGAAAACTTTCATGATTAAAAAAATATTTTGAAGAAAAATCGAAGTTCAATCAAAACTTTTTTAGGGGCTAGTCGTTTAATTTCTGACATTCAGTCGATTGATCGAAACTACTACTTCAAAGATGGCTTATTGCTTCATTCCTGTCATAAAATGCACTTTTCATGATTAAGAATAAATTAAATATTGTGTCAGAAATAAAATCGGAGCCAAAAAATAGTCCAATGGCTAATTAATTGGTTCTAGAACTAGAAGTTCCGACCACTGATGCACTGTCGAGGACTGATGCATTTACTCTCGTACGATAATCAAAATATATTATTTTCCTTTCAATCATTTCCGTTTTATGAAATAATTAGAAAAATTACAAGTGAAATTCTACGCACCTCCTTTTCGGAATCAGCAACTCTCAAAACGGGTATTTCCGTCAAAATTTCGCGACCGAATGTCTTTCACGATTACAATACTTTCTATATATTACGTAAATTTAAAAAAAATAATTTCAAACTCAGTTATGTCATAAATACGCCGTGTTTGGGTTCATTTTTATGGGAATTATGTATGAAATTAAAAAATCATAAGATAATAGGAATAAAAATACAAATGCTCAATTAATAGCACTTCAAAATAACTCTCCAGTAAGTGACTCACGAAATCCATCGGCGACAGGACGGTCGGTTAGCATGGGTTGGGCGGCAAGTAATTAGGACAGGTACAAAGTGTCGAGTTTAATGATACCCAAAATTTTCAATTCCTTTCCCGACTTAATGACCATCAGGAAGTGTCGAGTTTAAGAACTCCTTACAATGGCACGCTACATTTCCCATTTACAAATATTACAATAAGAAAAAAAAGTTTTAGCGTCGAATCATGGTTTGACACTGACTTTTCATCTCAAAAAATATATCTCTTCATGTATCACAAAATCTTCGAAGAATGTTTCAGAGCGTAGAATATGCGATTACTTTGCAGCCACGATCTGATGCAGAATATGAACCGGCTTAACAACTGCTAACTCCTCCACTCCGCGGTAACCTTTCGCAGCAGCACTGCTAATCGGTGTACGAGAGAGAACACATGGAAATCTGGCGGTTTTTGCTCCGATTGATTTCCTTCGGGAACGAGTTGCGGTTCACGGTCCGAGATGAGGAGCATTTGAAATTCTATGATGCGGCGCACCAAAGCTGGTAGCCAAAGCAGCGGCCGGGTTGAATGAGGAGAGAGGTCCGAGTGAGCAGAGCTGGTCAGAGCAGCAGTGGACTTCCCTCTGGGGAAGAGGGAGATCGAGGAAACATGTCGTAGGAACTTGTAAAGAAAACACGCCAGTTGCTTCATCTTACATGAAAGGATTTGGAAAGACTAGTGTTGGAAGATGCTTTTATCTATTATTGAGGATCGAGTAATGTTGTGAAATACGGTTGAAGGAAACATCAAAGAATGTATTAATAATAATTGATATGAAGAGTATTTTACTAGATTAAAAATACCAATAACCCTAAAAAAAGAGGAAAATATTTTGACAATATGGAAATATCACACTACAAAATTAATTCTTCATTGAGGTATAAATTCAACCTAAAGAATATGAATAATTATATCATACTTACTCTCAGAACCTACGAACACATTTATTGTACAATAGATAGTCACTCATCTCAATTTCATGCTAGTACTTCATTACTTTTCCAAATTGAACTCAGAGATTGATTGAAAAATTAAAGATTGCTAGAAGTACTAAGTCAACCTCTAGCACATCATGCTTACTGATCCATTAAATGAAAATGGAAATTTGAATGATTAAATTAAATGGAATATTTGTGATGTTGCAAATGACGGTAAGAAGAATTTCTAAGCAAATCTTTTAATATTAATGTATTATTTCGTGTATCGTATAAATAACTTAATAATACATAAAATGCATTATATAAATAATAGATTTTAATGTAATATTTATTGTCAAATTGATGTGTTTAGATTCATAATTTTAATGAGATTTACTAAGAATTGATAATCAGTGTTAAAACTTATGGAATGCATCCAATGGATGAAATAGAATGAGTGTTTAAATTTGCTTATTAATCCATCCGTACTCCAGAAAAATATATAAATGCGTAATGTAAAAACCTGTGTGTCTGTTTGTTACTTAATCACGACTAAACCACGGAACCGATCGTGATAAAATTTAGCAAGGAGATAGTTAAGATGTTCAGGATGAATATAGACTAACTTTTATTTTTTTAATAAGAAGAAAGAGAAACATAAAGTTGAATATAATTGTCGATGAAATCGGGGGAAAAATCTATCATATTCACTTATGCAGCCTAAACGGTTAGAGACAGATGACAACTATGAGATATTGTTCGCCTCGAAGGGTTCTACAAAACGTCCGCGACAGCATATGCCTGTCTAGAAAGGTTAATTTAAATTATCGAAAAAACGTTAGGAAAACTAGAAGTGTTGAAATACTTCAAGTGAGGAATTTGAGAGGAAAAAATCAATCTCTATAAAATTTAATGGGTTCCTTGTTTTGTGCATTTAACAGAGAGAAAAAACTTTAAATTGTAAATTTTGGAAGAATGTTTTAGATTTTATAAACGTTTTAATGAAATGATGCAACCACGCTGCCGCGCAGAAGCACCAATTCGACCTGCGAGGCTTCCGGTGAGTGGGTTCGTTGATCTAACGAGTAAAAATAATTCCGGTCAACGCCGGGTAATCAGTTTGTAATTTTATAAATCAGTTTTATTAATAAGAATATACAGTAGTATCTGTTGTTTATATATTTCGGTCTAGATTTTTTCCTGTTACTTTTCTTTTTTAACTTTTAGTTTTTCCATTTACTTATTATTATTATTATTATTATTA
>NNCF01130793.1:0-20360 GCA_002313205.1 Laupala kohalensis | reverse complement strand
CAATAGACCCGCCCCTAGACAAAGCCTAGAGAACCTGTATGATAAATCCGCCTCTACCCGAAGGAAAACCGGAGAAAAACCCGGGCCAGGATGGGGCTACAGAATTTATGTACACAAACGTGCCAAGGTTGAGTATTAGAATTATTCAATGACAGACCTGTGCGGAAAACAATAATAATGGCTAATTAGAGAAATATATCCAATGAATTAAAACAAATACATAATATAACAGAAGTAAAATGAATTAAATATTCAAATGGCAGCAAGTAGCAGGATAAAATAAATTCTTACTTCTTGGAATTTATTGTTGTAAATGGGCGCACGGCGGTGTTAGGACCGCTCTGGTAGCACGTTCTCTTGGAAACTCAATCGCAGACGACAAAAGAGTCATGGAAATTCTGTAACAGTACCAAATGGTGGGCGAAGGTGTAACTGAAGAATACACCTTGTGGCTTAATTTCAATGCGTAACTTTTTTGCAGCAAAAGTGTTCAGAGGCGATTCAAACAACGATCCCATATTAATATTTATTAACCGAACCCATATTAATGAGGTCGATTTCCTGAGATATAATTTACTTATAATTCCGTATTTGTTTACACTTTTATTAGAACCGGGAATAACATTTACGTGATATCTGGTGTATTTTTTTTTACATATCCCATTTTTTTTTCACTAAGAACGTTACATATTTGTCATATTTCCTTTTGCCTGAACGTCGCATGGATAACATATTTGCCACAATATAATTATATGCGCTGCATTATATTATCCCTATCATGAAATGAAAAGTATAAAATCATTGATAGATGATACTAGACTGTGAGACTATGATATGTTTTAGATTTTTAACTAATATTAATTTTTGTACTGGTGTGATTCACACTACTTGTTTATAAAACCTGTCGTTCCAGCTGTTAATGTTGATTTGCTGTTACTGATATATTGTGGGGCAGTGTATTTGTGAAAAGTGGTATATATAAAGAATCACTTCCTCCGAGACAGTGAACACGATTTTTATTCATTAATGTCATTGAAACGAAAAATTAAACTTAAAATATTTTAAATTTTAATTTCTCATCGATATTTATTTGGCTTTCTTATAAACATCTTCAGAAAGTTAACTGCTAATTAAGTAGTAGGAACAAAACAAATTTGGAGAGCTTGTTCCACAGTCCCAGAACACCACCCAGCGATTTTTTAAATTATTGTTTAGATTTTTGCTGGCATGGTGATCTACTCAGAATTGTGTATATAAATTAATAAATTAACGTCTGCAAAACTGCTGGTACTCGGCTAGCGTACTACATACATATCATCCCTAACGATCCCGCTAAGAATGTTTAAATGCCACCAGAAGATATTTAAAATACTGTTTTTTAAATATATTTTAATAAATACTTATTTTCTTAGCTTCTCGTGTCACATGTCCAAGATACTATTACAGGAGGTGAACTTGGAATTTTCTGGTGCTGAGCATGCATCAGGATACGCTCCGTGGGAAACGGAACGTTTCAAAAACTGAGAGACCAGGATACAGCAACAAACATATGGAGTGCTTCCTGGTTCCCAGATCGTAAGTCCGCTTCATACATAGCAAAATAGCATCCGTGCAACCATTTGTACCATACATCTCAAAATAACGAATAGAACAAGAATGAGATGCATATAATTATTTTGTGAAAGTTAATTGTTACTTTTATACTATCGCAAAAGTTTTGTTCGTATGAACTTCTGATACAAATGGAATTAAAAAGATCGACTTGCTGTCTCACTCCTGCTTACGATATACGAGAAAAAGAATCTGAGGATTTCCTCCGATTATAAAAGGTGAGGAAAATAAAGCTGCTTATCTACTTCTATAAGCGAAAGTCACCAGATTTTCTGTAAACTCCAATGCAAAATAAGAAAATAAGAAAAAGAAAGGTTGATCAAAATGTATCTCCTATGCTTTAAGGAAAACTTGGATAATAAAAGCACTTCAATAATTTTGTATTTTTTAAAATTTTGTATTTTTGGCAGTATTTTATTATTGATTTATTATTATTATTATTATTATTATTATTATTATTATTATTGGATTTTGCACTTCTCCCACGCGCGGGAAAATTTTCACCTGCCACGTGTGGTGTTGTGTCTAGACTCGCACACATGGCTACGATGAGCAAGTGATGAGCGTATTTATCTCATTTAGTTCTTAGTTTTAATCAAGTTCTTCTCCTAAAAATTTCCTCACTACATGACAGATGTCCAAAATTACTGATCTCTGTAGAGCAATAACCAACTTTCCAGCGCATAGTGCCTCAAGGTGAAACTTAGTTGATTTTGAAACCATTCCTGTGGCTGAAATTACTATGGGTTGGATGGTGACTCTCTACCCTCCAGAGTTATTTTATCTCATCCGCCAAGTCTATTATTATTATTATTATTATTAAAATTCATATCTGACAAGTTATATCTAGGATTCAACTCAATGCGGACATATCGTGCACTGCGTAAATATATAACGAGGAACTTACTCAAAACTGTTCTTGAGCTGGAAGTTTGTTAGTTGCGAAGTTACGCAAGTTTTTCTCACTTTCCTGGCTTTAAAATTAAGATCAAATTTTAACTAATATAAAAATGATGAAAGTAGTATTCAATATAGAATAAGAATATAGTAAATTAATATTTTAGCACTGGAAAACCATGTTTACACTATTGAAGTTTGAACAATCAACATCGGTAGAACGTCTCGTGTCCGTATCGTTAACACCCGCATTACACCGAAAATAACCTGCAAAATACATTGAAAGCAAGAACGCGCTTGTCGTGCATTCTGACGGTGTTAGCTGTAAGCACTTCACTCGTGTTCGCCCGTTACCCGCCAGTCAGCAGCACAAGGTGCACTGGGATCCCTTGCACTCTCGCCCGCTGAATTCGACCGGCCGCCGACTACGACCGCTCCGACCAGTAACATTTCTTTCCGTGTTTCTTTTCCCCCTTTCTCGTTCAACTTCGTCTTTGTCATCTTACGCGACAAACATCCATTTGGTTGAAACATCTGTTTACGTATCTTCTAATTAGACCCGGAGCACTCAAGTACGTGCCGGCACTTTTTCCTGAGCGGTTGAGACCGGGAAAAAATGCGGTGCAGACATGCAGTGCGCGAGCAAGGGTACCGGTCGAAATAAATGTTATGAGATCGTCTCCGGGGACTTCGTTAACAGTACCATCTCGCGGTGCAATTTGTAACCTCTGTTGTTTTAAGTGAGAGCTCGTTTTCTCAACCTTCTTCTCCGTTCTTGTATTCGTAACATCAACGCATAATGAATGTGATCTGAACGTGTTCTTTTATTCAGTACATTTTCTACTTTTGGGACCCTTTAATGAAAAATAATTATTGACTTTGGGACTAACAAAATTAAAACCGAAGTATCACAATATTTATAAATATCAGCAACTTTAAAGAGCAAAGCAAACTGAAAGGTGTTTGTAAACATCCACAAATTCATTTTATGATTCTCTTTAATTCAATCAAAATTTTGTATTGGATTAAATTTTATTTTGTCTCAGAGAAAAAGGAGGGACTAACTTGACCGTAATTCAGTTACAAATTTCAACTCATTATGATGTCTCCTTCTGTAATGAAATTTAAATTATATACTTTCGAACTGTTGTTCAATTATTTGTTCCTTTTCATGATATATATTTGTGTTTAGTTGCACATTTATCGTACGTATCCAGATGACTCACTTCCAGAAAAATGCTTTGTCCCATCGTCTCACATGACGAGAAAGAAATTCCAATTCACCTCAATATAATGTCCATTTTTTACTAGTTGCAAATCGAAGATGCATCCGGTCGCCAGCGTCAAGAGCTAATCTGCTAAGTAACTTAAAATATGAAACGAAATTAGATATCAGAGATGTTACGCACGATAGTCAGCACATTATTCATTAATCTTGCTGTGGGATCGAATTACAGATAGTCATCTTACTAGATGTTCGTAGACGGAAGCTCCAGTCAAATCCTACGTCATCAATCATTTATTTGTGTGCTGTGGAATTAGCTGATCGATAGGTGGAGAAGAAACCGCATCTCCTGGCTACAATACTCGTTGATGTTACGAAATGATGGATTGAATAATTCCCCTCTTTAAGAGAAGATTGTGGAGAAAAGATAGTTAATGTAATGTGTAAGTATGTATTTGAACTAGCATAACGTAAGAAGATGCACCAAACATTTAAATTAGAAAGAAAGAAGGTGTGTGTGGAATGCCCTCCAGGGCACAGAAGGCCACTGAAGATGATAACATAAGCTGTCAAAAGCCGCTTTGGCAAATAAATAAATATTTTTCGGTTGACTATCACTTTCTTTCTAATTTAAGTTAATACCGAGTACACAACTATTACCTAATTGTAACCAAACATTTGACCTGTTTGGATCCAGAGTGGAAATTTTTTTAGTTAAATGAATCGGATCCATAAGAGTAGAGCATAATCTGTTTTTATATGAAATATATTTTCGTCCTCTATTATAATATTGTTATACTATCCCGGACCTTTTAAGTAGACGAAGATTTAATTTTCACTCACACCATTTGGGTGATCATTAGGTAAAGGTTCATAAATAAATGGATTATCTTGAAACAAATAAATTGGTTTCATTTAACATAAATAAAGTAAGTTTTGGTAATATAAAGTAAGTTTTGTACTCTACATATACACTCTTCTTTTCTACCTTACGAAAGCATACATGGTGTGGATAAAGATTTCTTCAGAAGAATGAAAGTTGAATATAGTGATTCATAATATTAGTATCATAATATAATTATGTTCTATGGATGATTTTCATAATATAAGAACGGATACAATTTATATTCCATGCAGAAAACGTTTTTTTTGTGTGGTCAAAATAATTTATTAATTTATTTATTTTTGTACACTCACCTGATAATGACCCAAATCGCGGTCGAAAGGTAATGAGCAAATATTAAAACTGTCTAGTTAAAATATCGTATATAATATTACAATATAATGTGTTTTGACATCATTAGAAGTACAACCAACTAATACATACATTTTTGAACCATTTTAAGTCAGGAAAGAGCTTTTAGTTAAATCAATCATGTATTTTATTTTTCATGTTGGTGAATTTTCTTGTACTAAAATCGCTTTGAGGGAAATATTGTTTTGAATTGTACTTAAAATATTTTTGTAAATTAAAAGCATTGTTAATTAAATTACTATAATTGTTATGTTACACATCCCTTCAATCTTGTTAGTAAATTTATTTGGCGAATACTTGTATTCCGGCGAGAATTTTTACTTGTGAAAATGTTGAAAAACTGTTAAATTACCTGTTAAATGTTATCTGTTAGTTACTAAGCTTATTTATTAGTTTTCTTATTAGTTAGTTTATTTCTTAGTGAATATAAAGGAACCGTTTTGTTTTGCCTTGTTTTCCGTTATTTTCCAGTTTTGTGGCTGATATAACGATGGGACTCGATAATCATTCCTTACTTCAAGAAATATTTACATAACTTCTTTAACTTGTGTATTCAAGGAGTAAAGATACACGAATGTGTTGACCAGAACGAAAATGGAATTTTCAAGAGTATATTGCTACAATCTACGAACCGTCTTGAATAAAATCAGAGAAATGTAACCATGCTCGTAGTCATGTGAGATGCCAATTACATGTAACCATGCCCCGATGTCAATACGATAAGCTTGTGATCGTTACTCCCGATCTGTAAAATGCTGTGTTTATATTTACCTAAGGGGTCAATGACCAGGTCGGCAGGTAACCAAGCGCCTAGAACCCCAAGCCCAATAACACGAGGGCCCCAAGTCATAAGCCTTATTTCAAAAAAAGTTTAATTTTCATTTAATTACTTCAAAAATTAATTTATATTTTTTCTCAATTATATAATATATACATCTGTAATAAAAACCCTCTCTCGTCTAAATATTTTTTAAATTAATTCTCAGTATTTATATAAATATTTTTTCGTATGTTTTCTATTGAAATGTTCACTCAACTGGGACATACTATGAAGAATGAACGTAACAGAACAGAACATATACCAAGTACGTACCAATATATAGTGAATTAAATAAAAAAGTATAATCTTACCCTCGCAAATAAGTGCAGGTGTCTTTGTCTGTACCTGCCGGATGACCCTTGACTGCCTCAGCAGATGGCCCCAGGGATGGAACACTCTATTCCCATGAATACCCAAAATTGACGTAGATAAAAATGAACTTACTAAGAACATTTGGTGAAATTAATATAATTTATACTAAAATGAATTATCACAGTACTTAACACATTTGTAATTGTATTGATCTGTAGTTCTAGCAAAAGTGCAACTTACGTCTTAATAAATAATACTCAAATTTGGAGATAAAATTAGCTTCGTCCTCTAGGAAAATACTTTTATGTAGATCTATTCATAAACACTGATCACTTCCATCAATTCTTCGACGGGTTAACTGTTCTGCACAAAATTAGTACGCTATTCATAATTGATCACATTTTGTGCCTGAAATGAGAATAACTTCTTCTATACTATGCAAGCCTCAGGTAACTGAAAAGTGTTAGAATGTAAATAAATTGTGATGTATTCATGACTTGACACATTTTTAATACAGCGGGTAAGTCATTTAACAAAAAAGGTCATTTTTATCCTTTTTTTAATTTTATATTCATTACGCATTGGGAAGGGCAATCTCCGTCACGAATCTTCTAACTTTTTGTGGGGCAATGCATTTCACTCATTTTAATGTTTCGAAAAAATTGGCTTAGTATAATAATAATAATAATAATAATAATAATAATAATAATAATATAATAATAATAATAATAGAGACAACGACAATTCAATTAAAATGATGTAGTCGTCGTCCGTATTTATTCAGTATAAGTAATTATGTTGTTTTGTATACTGACTTTATCGAACCTCTTTAAACCTCTTTATCGAACCATAGAAATATAAGATTTAGGATGATAAATCTTAACCGACCACATTGCAACAATTATCAAGACTTTCCATTTGAAGTGTATTGAAGTGATAAATGTATCGAAACTTCCAATTCCAAACCAAGAAAACAAATATAATATTGTAATTCGATCGATAATAAACATACTGGTGCGTTTATTTCTAAAGTTAAAGCTGTTCGTGGATCTCTGCAATTCAGTATTCACTTAGGTGATTATGTAAAATAGAAACGATGAATTGTACAAATTGTAAGGATATGATTGATTTAACCCATGAAATATATATTTTTATTTAATATGCTGAGTTTTTGAGTTTTCTCTCCGACATGAGAAATGACTGGTTAGAAGAATTGTAAAGGAAATTGCTTCCTCGACCGAAAATGTTTCAATAAACATGTCAGGCATCACGCATTCAAGTTATCACGCATCCCTCATGCAGACGGTTATATGTTACATTAAACGTGTTGCCAGAGGTAATTTTCGCTGTAAACAATAAAAAGGGTTATAACAATGTTTTAAGGTTGATTTTAACGTATGTGTGGGTTAATTCAATCTTTTTGAGGAAAAAGGTATGAAGGGGAGAGTGCTCAACAATAAATAACTTGTGCAAAANTCAATCTTTTTGAGGAAAAAGGTATGAAGGGGAGAGTGCTCAACAATAAATAACTTGTGCAAAATTTATTGATACCTTAAGTAAATTAAATATCTCCTGTTGCTCACTAAATTAATTAAAAAGCATTATGGGTTTAAAATCTTATTTGTACACATTATTGGTATTTCACATTATTGGTACACAATATCTTAGTTTAAATATTTTTTGTAGCCAGCTTTCTTTATTTTGCATCTCTGTATTCGATTTCAATAAATTTAAACGCATGAATAGCATATATTTTATATTGCATCCTTTTATAATTTGTCAACACCCGTGACAACCCTGTCTCTAACTTAGCCATTCCAGGGTTCTAAATACTAGCTATCATGACAATGTGATCATGTCAACGGATGAATGACTTACAAGAGTGTTTCGTTATGTTCAAATTTCGTTACACGGATGGGCAGGAATTAGTCATCCCAATACATTCTCCTTCTTCTTTTCCTCATGTAAGTAACCTCTCATTCTCCTCTTTCCTTCCACCATCTCTCACCTTTCTTACAGGTTCAAGCACCTGCCGCTTGGAGCGTAACAACCATCTCAATCATGAATGTAATAGAGATTTATGGCCCGACTGGGGATCGATTCAAAACACTACGCAGTGATGATCAAGTTCAGGGTAAGTTACACGTGTGGCTTTGTACTCAAATGATTTGCAAATTGAATGTAAACACTCATGCGCGTACTCAATATACATTGCATAATCCGAAAATGCTACTTAACATTTAACACCGGGTAGATTTGTGAATTCGTATTCTCAGGAAATGAGTATCACGAATTTCTTCAAGAAACAAACAAAAATAATTTGTTTCGTCAGAGAAATTTTCGAAGTTGTTTAATTCTTCAACTTACGTAAAGACACCAAAATTAATAAAAGGATATTATTTATGTAATTTTATTTGCATGATTCCTGATAGTAAACTAACTTTTAAGATAATAAATGCGAACTAAACAATAACGAACTGAAAAATTAATTTCTGAAGAGAAAACTCTTCCATATCGCAAGGGTGTTTATCGCTACACCACCGGTTCGCCTTCCACAACTGTATACCATTTCCACCCAGACCTAAACCCCGGCAGACCTGGACACATCCCCATACAGGAGATCAATGAACCAGGCGGCACACTACGCTGTGTGACTGTATTACCGGTTTCACACGTACCTACGTGATAAGGTTCGTTAAGTACATATTTTTTCCGTGTACCCTACACGTGGATATTACATGTGATAACTTTCGGTCAAGTGCAAATGGCAACCAGCCGGGACTCGAACCCGGGTCTCTTGCTTTGATCGTACTTTCATTGAAAGATGAAGTGATATGGAGGACAATATATTTAGTGTCTTGTTTGCAATTGAAAATACAATTGACAAAGAATGTGTCAATTCCTTGACTCAAGAAAATTGTAGACTTCTTTTAATATGTGCATATTTTCAAGTTGTTCTTTATTATAAAATAATCTTTATAGATGTATTGTACAACACAAATGTACAATAAATCTCTATAAGTCGATTTTTTATTTTCTAATGACTTCAATAACATATATACGTCGTAATTGATAATGTTAAAAACTCCTTATCTCGAAGTCCTCTATAACTCGAAAACTCGTTAACTCGAAACTTATAACCTTTCCCTTGAAGTTCGAGTTAAAGAGGTTCCACTGTACATAACTTTTGTAGAACTTAACAAAGAGACGAATCTTATGATGAAATGAGTGTATTTAGGTCGTAGTGAAAATATTGTAATTAAAATATAAATCTGAAAACTATTTTGATTAATATTTATTTTGTCTGAAAGTAGGTTATTTATTACAAAATACAAAGTCATTGTATAGAAATATATTAGTTTAGGTTTATTACACCAAACTGGCCCCGAGAGACGTAATATGGTTGTGGTGGCATGCAAGTAATCTCCATGAATGTTCGATCGAAAAGTTAGTATGTTCTCAGTATTTTGTATTTCTTGTTTTCACCAGTCAAAATAACACAGAACAATATTAAGTTGCATATTGTCCACAATCTTTTATTTTCTCCCACATCTCTTCCCTTTCCTTAGCTGACGTCAAACCATCCTGAACTACATTCCCCAACAAGAAAAGTTCAAGTGGTCTGAATCATTATTCAAATATTTTTAATTATCCACAAACATTAATACTATATTTGACCATGTCTATGATACTTTAATAAATGTAACAAATGTCAACGAGACTCAGAAACAATCGAGCACCATGTAAAGATATTCACAAATTTGACTAATACAGAATATTTCCATTGCCAGAATATAACCACAAACATTATTCATCAGGTTCTCACAATAAAGTTTACCACAAGAAAACCAAAAATATCCTTATTACATACACTGATTTTCTCCTTTAATGAAGAACGATTGCTCCAGATTGTTTTATGATATCCTTATCAATACCGACTAAACAATCACAGTCAAAATCTACACTCCTCCACTACTTTTCCACTCAATAGAACAAAATACCAAGAAAGCTGAATCAGAAAAAATATATACAAAGGAGTACAATGGCATTCCATCAATATCATACCTATGCTCATCACATCAAATGGTTTAGTGAATACGATTCTAAAAGGCTTACCTGAAAATAATAGGACTAATGAATAATCTACAGAAATAATCAGTAAATCTAAAAAATTTGCCATTCTGATGTGCGCACTGCCGAATGTGTATCTCCGAGATTATAATAAAGTTTGTGTGTCCGTGTTCCTGTGGACCTTCCTTGTTGGCTCCTATTTCGACGAGTTCACGTTGCAAATTTTGACGTGGTATTATTTTCATAATTCTATATTTTAGCATGGGGTCTAAAAATGTATTCGACACAGTTCCCAATCAGACAAGCTGATGTGTAGCTGCGGAGAAAGTTCCAAGGACTCATGTCGCTAAGAAAACGGTGCCGATAAAGTAGGCGAAGTCAAATGAGGGGGGTATAGTGCCGCGTCGGGTCGTCGGAGGTGGAGGTGGCAAGACGCATCGGTCGGTCGGTCGTCGTGGCACGCGCCGCAGCTGTCGCTCTGCTGTTTCTCCTTCCCTCCTCCACCCCACTCCGTCTCACAAACCCACTCCTACCACCACATCGCATGCAATCCACTCGCTGTCTCACTCATCTCCAGTGATGACACCGTCCACCATTCCTTTATTCCACGGCGCTTGACACGACACTTAGACGAAATCGATTGCTCATTAGGCCATGAGGACACGAGTCAAGTCCACTTGTCATTGTTCCACAAATATCACTTTCAAATTCTGCAAGTCTTCTACACACGCCTGTCTATCGAATAATAATTGGTATGGGAAAAAACAAATATTTCTTACTCTAATACTTCTGTTATGTTGGTTATCTTGTGTAAAAAAATAAATGAAACATACATGTTTTAATAGAAAAAAATCATTAATGTATTTCTGTTGGATCTCTAAAAAATTTAACTAAGTAAGACATTTTCTGTAGATTTTATCTGAAATTTTCCTCATTATTTTACTTAAATGACTACAAACATGGATCAGGTGTGAATCATTATGGGAACTTTACTATCTGTTTCTAACCATTTCATTCTCTTTCAATGAAGCATTCTCTCTCTCAATAAGGAAGATTCCTTTCCGAAAAAAACTACCAATATAGAATATAATGTTTTATTCTTACTTCACTGTTGGATGGAGGGATTACGGACTGTGAGCTCTGTAGAATTGAACTTGAACCACGATGTTCATTTCATGTTCCCTTTCCCTGACCATTCCTCAGCCATTATTCGGCAATTCAAGCTGTCAGCGGACGAAAGGCGCTTCGAATGCTGCCTTCCGCTGGCGGGGAATGCGGAACACACTTCAAAAAGCTGCGCACCGTTTCCGGCGACCTGCTGCCACCACTCGAAACAATCAACCAAGAAAATGAACTGAAAACAGAAATTAATCAAATTTGTAGAAATATGTCAAAGATGTATTTCATCCTTTCTTTGAGTTTAGAACGCAGAATATTTCTTGAAATAAATACATAATCTTGGTAAAGGAGTATCAA
Source organism: Laupala kohalensis (assembly GCA_002313205.1). NCBI lineage: Eukaryota > Metazoa > Arthropoda > Insecta > Orthoptera > Trigonidiidae > Laupala > Laupala kohalensis. Next base: position 8,693 of record NNCF01130793.1, on the reverse strand, counting down.
GACATTGAAATATTGTGAAGAAATTATTTTACATGCACTTGGACAACACAATACTTTTCATTAACATTATTTGTTTTGGTGCGTCAGCCCTTTGTTTTCTCTCGAGTGCTTAACAGATTGGATGCAATTATAATAAATAATAATAATAAATTTTATTGTCAAAAAACAGTACAAACTGCGTATGACCACGTGGAGGATAATAAACTAATTTACTCTCCGGAAGCAGGCAAGGGACCATCCCATCAATTCCGATCAAGGGTCCTAAGGCAGAGGCGGATTCAAAAATTTCAGCAAAAGTTCCTAGATAAGATAAAAAGTTAGCTGCGAGTTATAATACATATATAATGTCAATATGTTTGTAATTTAACGCAAATATGTTTGTAAATTTACATGTACAAATTTACATGTACAATTAGAGATGAACTGCTAAATTGGGAAAAAGGTGCGAACATTTTCTTAAAAATCATGTTTCTTGGTATTTAGCGTTGATCTTCGACTTTGATCTAGCATTTAACGCAATATTTATCTTCATTCATTGATACAGGTTAAGTTCTTTTATATATCATATTCGTTTTGATAAAGTTTGCAATCCACGAGGAATTCTGTAACGTATGGTGTAATAACATGAAACTAGCAAGAAGTTAGCCAAGTTCGTCAGTTTCCAACTGTTACGTGTATTACCACAAAATATCTTAATATGTGTCACTTAAATTTTCTTTCATTTAGTCTCACTTCTATTAAAATTGAGCTTATATTTGAAAACATCTATATACAAGCAGTCCAAACAGATTTCCAATTCTGGTAATGCAATGCTTGCTCATTCGAAAGAAACGCAAACTCATGAATGCCAGAGTGAGGACGCTGACCAAAAATAAACTCTCTTCGTTAAATTATGCATGGTCGTTGTAGAATCGTAAAAACGTCCCGAGCTTACAACTTTTGTAGAAAAAAGCAAGTGGTCATTTCTAAGAGCCTTCGTCACCTTAACTTGTTTCACCGTCGCTCGACGTGGACATGCGGTCGGCAGATGAAAGAATACATTAAACGTCTGTCGAAAGGTAAGACATGCGTACTAAAACGAACCCACTGAGAGACATGTTGTACTCCAGCAAAGAGCACATTGAATGGAAAAGAAACCAGGATGAGAGGTTTTGGGGGAAGAAGAAATTCAAGGCTTTTTTGGTGGAGGTTTCGTTGTTTGTCGATTTCACTAGGAAACATCGACGACACTAGAAAAAAATAGAGAACTCATATCAGACATATGGGCTGCTAGGTGATAATGTTGCATTTATAGTGGTTGTATATGAGGTGATATTGCAGGCGATACACTGTGTATCCAAACAAACTCCCTAGTTTAGGAAGACTCTCATTTGATGAAACATGAATCTACTTTTACAATAAATAAGTACATGAAATGAAAGATGAAATAATAAAGTTTTTTAATCCCTAGTTCAAGTGGGATGCGTTCACTACTCTCCACTATATTCGACTTCTTTACACGTGTTTGATAACATGTCAAATGTGACTGATGCTATTGCAGCTACAATTCTCTCGCGAAGGTGGTCAAAAGCATATATTTTCTCGGCACGCACTAAGTTTTAAAAACGACTCCCAAAAAATTCATTGGTCTGAGCTTCTTGGTGGCCAAACAATCGGGCCATAACTACATATCTCCCTTCCCAGAAAAATGGCGACAAACGCTGCACTATTGGTGGAGTGGGGCGGAGCACCATATTGCTGGAATGACAAGAGTCATTTTTTCGTCTCAATATCGTTCAACTCTAGGAATACAGAACGTTTTTACACATCGCCGTAGACATCACCAGTTATTCTGTTCTCAAAGAAAATGAAAGATTTACACTCATATTGTGATACATGTGACAGCAGCGCTCCAGGGTTAAACTGAGATTCACTTGCGCAAGGTCAAACAGGTCTACCAACTTTGTTCCTTGACCAATGGAAATTGGTCTCGATAATTTCCTCAATAGCTACACAAAAATCTGGAGTTCCAGTTCTACCAATAGTTTTGTTACGAATTATCGAAACCCGGGAGTTCGTTTTCGGAAACACGTTATAACAATTAGGTTAATTAAACTAGTTGTGCAAAACTGTTGCACATATTTTCTCATATACGTTTCTCCATCTGCAGCACAGTAATAAAAGTGTCGTTAAAATGTAATGTAAATGTAATTTCGTTGTAGACATAAATTGATATATTTTCGTATCTGCAGGGTGTTTGCTGTTATCATTATTTTTTATCATTATCATATCTTTCATTTCAGTTTACGAAAAGTGTATTTTACGTCTGCTTGGACCATTTACACTGTTAAATATTATTCAAGCTACTTGCAACAGTAAACTAATGTGTAAGTGTAGCAGACACAAATTATTTTACTATGTGTATACCTAACTTTCAAGCGAAATACCGCTAATGCGGATGTAATGCACACTAATTGTACCTTACGTACAGAAAATTTAAGCAAAATCGTTGGAGCCGTTTTTGAGAAATATTCGAAAGAGTACTTTGACCTTTATGTGAAGTACCCTTTACTTTAAAGTAAACAGAAAATCAGAGCACGTGCATCGACAACAAGTAAATTCTACGTAAATACGAAATATCAATTAAATTTATTCACTCATTTACTCAGAATTGCTGCGCACGGACGGACATACGGACAGACGGACGAACGTTATGCCAAAAACCACATTTTCTGAATCAGGTATAACCAAAACGGATATTTCCGTCAAAATCTCGCTTTCGAATTTACACAACTCTCTATATACAACATGTATGAAGAAGTAAAAACATACATGAGAAAGTAGACAAATAGTGTGTGTGGCTCGGAATCGATTCGATTGATTTCCATTTATTTCTCACCACTAGCTGAATCTTTGCANGGCTTGGAATCGATTCGATTGATTTCCATTTATTTCTCACCACTAGCTGAATCTTTGCAAATAATTCACACACAGAAAATGATACATATATATTAAGAGAGTTTAAACATATGAAATCATTGTCTTGTGTGAAAACGATTTATTTGTGTTATTCTTTTCATATTCGGCAAAAAATATCAACAATCTCATTAGTTCATTTCCATTGAAAAGTAATATAGAGTTCATTTATTTGACGGATTTATAATTATTCAACATTAAATTACTCCGAGTCCGTTTCGTGCAAAAGTTAATTTCAAATGTGCGAGATAATAAAACATCTACTCTAGAATGAATTTACACTTCAAATACACTTCCACGTCGATCAGATTTTGAATGTATAGGGTCCATTCTATGGTGGCAAGCCATAAAATTCTATACCTTTGTTCGCCAAATGACTTTTCAAGGTCATAACATATGAAATGATAATTTTTTATTCAAAATTCAATTCCCACAACACACCATCATCGATTGTCAAAGATGTATATTCTTGGATTTTGTGAAGTTTGAAAATAAGCTATTTCGTACTATACATAAGCACAATTGAGATAACGTTAATTTGATAATTTATAAGAGTTATTTAATAAGAATAGTAAGTAAGAATTATAATATTATACATTATTGAATATTAGATATTTAGATTTATATACAATTGTCGCAGATCCCACGTCTCGGACGTTTAGGACGCAAATAATAATTTCAGTGAAATTTGATAACCTTCCCTATCGATCGGAGATGCGTAACCTGACAAAAATAATTGAGGAACAGAGGGGAAAGATCTTCTAAAAATTTAAATGAAACCCTTAATTTTTATAGCATATTTTGATTTAGAATCAAAAAACAAGTAACTTTTGTATTTCTTTTTCTTCATTTCATTGCAATTGACGCTTCAAATGAATAAAGTTAAATCAATTGCAGTCGAATACAAACATGATTTCACTGAATATCTAAAGAAATTTTATCTTATCTCAATTTCCATTGTTATATTGATATTTGCAAATTACAAAAAGATTAGCTTGCGTATGTTTTCGTAACGAAATTAGTTATTTATAAACAGAGGCAAAAATGAGTGTGCTCTGAAGGAGAAAGAAAGCGGTCGATGGACACGGAGTACTTGCCGAAAGATGAAGTAGCGAAGCCAGAGGCTGTGGAAACGCCTGAGGCGGAGGAGGAGGCGGCTGCGACCGGTGCCTGCATTCACGCGCGGCACGTGCGCGNAGAGACAGGCGCGTCGCTGTCTGTGTGTCAATCGACCTCTGGACCCGTTCATCTGGACGAGCATCCGCACCCACCACTCCGCTGCTCGCTGTTGCAGGCAGGTGGAGCACACGCCACCTGCTGCTTCTGCTGTTGCTGCCGCCGCCACCGCCACTAGGGACTCCACCACCGCTGTTATTTGTACGTAATTCAGATAAACTGTCGTCAAAAAATAGATAAACCTATGTCAACATTACAGTGACCATTGTACTCTTTTATAAATCTCACACTTACTTCATTTCTTATTTTATGATGTGGTGAGATTTAGGTCATCTGACCTGCTCTACTATCAAACCACGCGATTTGGGTGAGGCAATTCGGAAGGAGAGATGTTAGATTGCCAAGGAATGTATGTTACCGATTGGATTTTGGTCTGTAGAAGGAAATGAGAACTCCTGGTTTAAATCTCAACCGATTCGACCGTGCGGGGAATCGAACTGGCGCTCTTCCTTTTCAGAAGTGAAACGAAAACTCGTCCTCCTCGTCACAGTTGCAGGTAAACTCTATTATTCTGTAAAAATATCAACCTGCGCTTGTATGTGTTGGCTTTAAACAAGTTCAATACATTTTCAGTTACAGAGGTAAAGAACTATGAACGAGTTTTTAATGGTTTTATTTACTTCTAGCTGTATTAATCCAGCATTATCCAGGTGTATGAATTAGTTGTATCGTTAAGAACAGTAGTGATACCAATCAGCTTAGTGACCCCACACCGCTCATAAGAGAGATTGTTTTCTCACAGTAGTGACACACTTAGTTCTGAAGCGACATTGAAGTGATCATTCGTCTCAGCGATCTCGAAATCAATGAATATGACATTCATATATAACTCCCATTAGGGTTGAACTTACTCCCATTAAACTTCATCGAATGTGTCTTTATTAATTCCATTGGCTCCCAAACCAATGGATACGACTCGTATATCGGCCGTTTTCGATTATATTGGGAGTTTATGACTCCAGTCGGGAAGAAAGATGTGATCCACCTATTACGTAAATATTATTAGGAATGCTAGGGGAACTGACACAATTTGTGGTTAAACGCCATTCTAGAAAGTAACTACTCGTATTGTCTTATTTAGAAAGTCAAGTGTACGAAACTTCATCACGAGCAAAAATTCTGATTCAATAAGTTGACATGCATGTTGTGATGCATTCTCAATCTCACGTATATAGACATTTCCTATCGTTTAGAAGATTTGTGCAAAATTTCCACCATCCTGAACCACCACGAGACCGCCGCTGTAGTTTTTGTAATCGTTAGATTAACTAGTTACTTTAATTGCACGTAGGTGTGGCCTTTTTCTTTTAGATGATTTTAGAGTGTACAATTTCACCAATAAGTACCAAAATTCTATTTAAAGTGTTTGGAGAGGGAATGGGAGTGGTTTCACGTAATCTCATAATGACAATGATCTTAAATATGATTTGATTTGAGAAATGGCTCTGGCCATAAGACCTTCTCTTCCTTTTAGCTAAATTTAAATACATAAAGAATATTTTAAAAGAAAATCTCACAATATGAAAGTGCCCCATGTTGTGCCAATTCTCAGTAGATTGTATCATTAGCAAACAAGGTCGCCCTGAGCGGAAGTCTGTAGGGGAATATACCCCCTCTCCCACCGTTTTCCTTTTGTAAAATAGTCATGTTACTATAACGATTTTAATAGGGGTGCAATGGTAGTCTGATCCCACGTTGGGAGAGCCAATTGTGACGAGTAAGAGGGGACTTAATAAACTAAAAGACTTACCTAGCCCACTCAGCAATTCGACTGGAAGTCCAACATTTAATCTTGAACTAGGTAATTAAAATTTAAAAGGTCGGGGTTCGGCTCATTTTATTATCATGAAATAAACAGTTTTTTATTCAAAGAATACGCTACTTCGATAAAACTGGTTTAATTATTCAATACATGGAAAATTACTTTTACATTTTGCCCTATAATAGTCATGCACACACTTCCCAAACATATTCTCCCAAAATCACACATGTTGTAAACCGTAATAATTGTTTTCCCTTTTCATTCAATTACTCCTAGTTCTGGTTAATTATTTGCTCCAGCATTGATTAACTTAAACATGATACATAAAAATATAATCTTCAGCAATAACTGATTGTCCCTGATGAGTATTGTTAATTAAACATTGACGAGCGCCACAAGAGTCTTTGGCATCGTTACTCACGCATAGGTCAGTTCACTGCCAATTGATACTATAGCAGATGCACTGGGCGCAACCAGCCATCCTAATTATCTTACAGTTTGTATTTCAAGCTGGACAACCAGTAGTCAAAACGACGTGGGCATGGCGAGTTCCTTAAGGATGAATGACCTCTCGATACTGCCAGACCATTCACTGCTCCACTACGTAGGTACCATTTGCCTTCACCGCCTCCAGAACCAAATGACCCTCAGCGTAGCGTTGCGAGATACCATTGCAGTTATTATCAGCACAACTTGACGAGTTAATAGCGTTAATCTAAGTTCATGCCCATTATCGTCTCTCAAAAGGTGGATGTCACACGAACCGAAAACATATGTCGGAAATCTGACGAAACTCGAAAATAAATCCGATCGACTAATGATCACCGAATCATCTAAAAGAGAAAAAAAACAAGTTCATCATATCATCTCATCATATCGTATCCAAAAGTAGCTAAGTCCTCGCTCAGTATAGCTCAGCTAGAATAACTCAGAATAGTCGATCTAACTCAGAAAACAACTCAGAATGTAACTGAAAAAATAATGATCTCTTAACGTCTCGTAATACAAATGACAATGATGCAATAATAATACTCTTCTAATGATGATCTCTGAATTTCTGAATCTTTGAATCTCTGAATCTGGAGCGACTCTGCTCCTTTGCTTAAGTAGCCCTCTCCCGACTTCGCGTCCCAAAAATTTAGCGATAGGGTTCCACTATTCCTGACGTCATTATTTTCTTCGGCCAATGATTTCACTTTTACTCTCCACACGGAGTATTTTTGTTGGCTAATTTACAATGACATCTATTCGTTTTGGAAGAATAGCAAGGTTTCATTATCACAATACTTCGTTGTCTCCGAAATTTTAGAGTTTTTTTCTATCGAGCCCCTTTCTATTACACTAGGCAGTCTCGTGACCATCTTTTTGAAAAGTGATATTTATTACTAGAAAGTTACCCTTTGTCCCTCTTTGTTCTTGCCAGGGACAATTTATTTCAACGCCTCTGTTCCCCGTCATTGACACTTCTTTCCATCCTAAACCTCAGATCTTCTTTTACGCAGATGTTTTCTGACCCCTTATTAATGCTGCCTTTCCTCAATCTTCTTTCATTGTGAACCTATGAGCTATGTTGCTCGACAGTCAAACCTACTTGTTTACCACTATATCCTGCGTCAATCAACATTCTTACTAATGGACTCCTTCGTCCTGCGAGAGCTCCCTACCACGAATCCTTCTTTTTCTCTTTTCTTTTTTGTATGATCTTACACGTGGTTCTGGGCTCTATCCCCAAAATAACTCTAACTTACCTNCCTCCCGAATTTCTATAGTAACTTCCCATTTGCCTTTTCAATGTACATGTCAACAACGAATCTGGTCAATCATCTCTCAGATCTTTTCAATTTTCTTACCCTAACCTTCGGTGCCCGCGAACTAGCTGCGCAAGATGCCCAGACACTCGACTGATATTTTTATGACTTTATTCAAAAGAAACCCCAGGGTCTGCGCCCCAAACAAAGCGGTTCCCACTCCACTCTCCCTTTTGTCCTCCAACTACGTCCCTTCGAAACCCTACCTACTCGGGCGCGAAATTTATTTATGATACTATTCTTTTAATAATTTTCAGAATAAATTGTAATTAAAAGTAATGAATTAATTATTCATTACAATATAATATATAATACAAACTCCTACCCATTTATGTATGACACAAATGTCATCCGAGTGCTGTGGGAAAACTTTCGCTGTTTTGTGGTAAATTAGCGGTGTCAAATCCTGGCTCTGTAAATCCCGCTTGCGTGAAAGAAACTTGTGTGCTCTGTAAGTGGGTGCAATAAAATATTGCGTTGTGGAATAGAATGCGAGTCCTGTAATCTCTGGTTCGATGCTTCGTGTAACGGTGGATTGACTAGCGTCATGCCCGAGAATGGTTTTTTTTTCTGTGGAGATGTTGAGTGGAACAAGTTCAGTAATTGGAGAAAGATTTACTGGATGCAAACAAACTCATTGCGGACCGTATGCGTAGGCTGGAATCGGAACTAAATGATAAAAGACAAGAGACCCAGTTGTACAAGAAGTAACAAAACATCTTGTGTTGTGCTAGTGACTCAAACGTTATGCATGTGGGGAAGTATCCCCCCATCCTGGCCCGGGTTTCCCATCCTGGCCCGGGTTTTTCTCCGTTTTTCCTTCTGGTAGAGGCGGATTTATTATTCAGGTTCTCTAGGCTTTGTCTAGGGGCGTGTTTATTGTAACAATAAATCGTGAATTTAGTGGGTTTTTTTCAACTCTTATGATTTTT
>NNCF01130789.1:85032-97354 GCA_002313205.1 Laupala kohalensis | reverse complement strand
TACGTCTTACAGAGTGGATGGAAAACAATGCTCTTTAGTATTCCCACATTCTCTGTCTATTCTTTCTCCTTCATTTGCATGCTTTCTTTCCTTTTACTCCTTTTATTATTTCTCTTCTTTACTTTTACATTCTCTCTCTTTTATTCTTTCAGTACTCTAGCTTCATATGATCTTATTATATAATTTGTAAATACAATGTAATATGTATCTAGTAAGGTATTATAATATATAATTTGTAAATATTGTCATGTAATAATTTGTTTTGATATCCTTGTTGGAATTACTATATTTTGCTATTTGTACATTCATAATTATATTGTACTGTGACTGCTGCTTTTAACCCATGTTCGCACTAAGCCGCCATCCTGATTGGGGTTTTGCTGGGTTTACTCAATCGCTTAAGGTTTTACCGGGATGGTCCCTAGTATTGCTTCCCAGTTTTAAATGTAAATACGACCCTCCCAATTTTCATATTGTATTTAAAATGTAAATGTTTTAAAATGGTCAGACGAAAGAGCAGATCTGAGTCTCGCCAAAATAAAGGCACTATTATTATTACTCATGATTTTTCGAATATGACTTGAAGATACATTCGGTTGGAAAAGTTCCACGATAAAAGCTAGATCCTACTTTAAAACTGATCATGAAAATAGAATTAAATTATCATTTTACTGTCTCTGAGGACATATTGTGAACAGTTTATCTTCATGTACCTGAGCATCGGGCACATTCAATGCATAGTTGGTCAGTCTGTTTCTACGTTCTAGTTCGTTCTGTGTGTAGCGTGGTTTGATCCTCAATTGTTTTGACAGTAGAATATCACAAAGACATCAGCGAGGATTTAATATAATAATAATAATAATAATAATAATAAATTTATTGTCAAAAAAGCAGTTACAAACTGCGTATGACCACGTGGAGGACAATAAACTTATTTACTCTCCGGAAGCAAGCAAGGGACCATCTCAAGAATTCCGATCAAGGGCCCTAAGGCAGAGGCGGATTCAAAAAAATTTAAGCAAAAGTTCCTAGATAAGACAAAAAGTTAGCTGCGAGTTATAATACATTTATAATGTCAATATGTTTGTAATTTAACGCAATAAATTTGCATGCACAAATTATTATCTATCTATTCATTTTTCTGAGTATAGTGTTTAAAAATCATAAGAATTGAAATAACACTAAATTCACGATATATTGTTACAATAAACACGCCCCTAGACAAAGCCTAGAGAACCTGTATAAAAAATCCGCCTCCACCCAAAGGAAAAACGGAGAAAAACCCGGGCCAGGATGGGGCTACAGTATTAATACACACAACCGTTCCAAAGTTGAGTGCACATAAAACTAAATTAATATGAGCCATAAGACAACACAATCATGCAAGAAAATAGTTTTTTTTAAAAATTGATGTAAGTTATTTAAGAAGTACTACAGCAATGGCGTGATAAAGTACAAGACGAATTTACCAGACTCAGCTCGGGGCCCCGTGTTCGGCAAACACGAACTTACTTTAGATGTAACTACATCGTAATACTACACGTAAATTAGGATGTTGTACATACGTTTTTAAATCCAGTTAGTAAAATAGTATTTTGATCGCACTATAGAGGTAGATTTTATTTTTTCGTAAGTAAAAGAAGATTATATTAAGAGAAAAATCCCGGGCAATGAGCTAGTTTTAGTTTAAGTCTATTTCAACAATGTGAAGCTTCATAAAAAATTTGTTACAAGCTTTTGTAAAGTTACAATAACTCTACAAACAAAGACAGGTAAGAAATGAAAAAATAAATGAATCCTATCTCGTTCGGGGCAGAGGAATTACAAAAATCTGAGTAACATTCTGAATAATGCGACATGGTCACGTTTTGCCGAAGCAAACTTATAATTATCTTTTCACTGGATCCGGATCCGCGGACAACACGATCGCCACCTGCAAAAAGAGAAAAGAAAAATCAACAAATGTCAAGAGAGCGGTGAAAAAAAACACGTATGATCACGTGGGGGATAATAAACTGATTTGCTTCCCGGAAGCAAGCAAGGGACCATCCCATCAGTTCCGATCAAGAGTCCGACGGTACAGGCGGATTTAACGTTATGAGCTGTCCAGAATAAGGCTTTTTCCAAAGTCAAATTTTGAAGTTTGGTTTCGATGCACCGATTTGTTCGTGAGCTATCGGGGGAACGATATTCTTAACATACCCACACACACATTTGACACCGCCAAAATTTGAAAGTAGTCTTTTACTGAATCCAATTCATAAAGATCCCAATACATCGCTAAAAAATTTCATTTCACACGATCACGATATTTGCTTTGTGAAGTCAAACTCTCCCTGAACATGGCCAAAAGAGACCGCAATTACTAGGCCTCGGCTCTAGGAGGAGGAGATGTGGTCAGCAGCTATACTCAAGAGTTATCGAGAGTTTGGGCACTAAAAAACAAAACAAAAATGTCGCACTCGAGTGGTGTTTCAGGGCAGCCACCACCAATATTTTAGAACAAAAACTCCACACTCGTTAAGACTTGGATTGTCGTTTGATATTAAAATCCTCGTTTGGTAGCACTTACACATGCCTTACGGGTGTACCAACGCAATGGAAACAACTAAGAGACTATCGTAAAATGAATTTCGTTGAAAGTAGATTAATAAATTAAGATTTCTTTTGGATAATTTACTCAATGTATTTTATAAATAGGAATGTTAATTTTGTGTTACACTACAAAGGATAAAGAAGAGTATTTTAAGGTCTGACTCTCCTAGATTTATTTCGTCAAGTTTGTGGTAGTGAATACAACGTTTAAGATGAAAATATCACTAAGTTGAGTAGTATAGGGGGATTCAGTGGAGTAGCTTGCAGTTCTCCCAAATTTGGTAACTTTTCAGAGGGCAGCTAAACTATTGCTCCGGCAGATTTGATCCCAGGAGAGAACCGGTACTCATTTTAAAGCAGGCTGAGTAGGTCAGGGGTTCAGTTTGGACGTGGAGGTATAATTAACAATCACCACTTCAACGGGGATCAAATTCCGGCGATCTATCTAGTGACTCAGCGCCTACTTGCTATATACATTCTGTAAAACTGGGAAGTAAAATCCGTTATCTCACCAAACTTATCTTTCATAATTAGTTTGTAGCAACAACATGCGTCATCTTCACACGTCCCGTGGAATTCTGGCTCCCAGTACGAGTCCCAGGGGAAAGGATCGTTGCAATTTTTATCAGTCTTATTGACTGAAGCACATTCAATGCATTCGAAAACAGCGCCTAATTCAAATCACGAATCACAAATCAAATACCACAAACAAAATAAACGAAAAGAATATATATTAAAAAAAAGTGCTGTACTATAAAGTAAATAATAATGTTAAGTCAATCAATTCCATAACTTATTCCCCCCAGGGGACTTACATCTAGTAAGTACGTGTTTGGCGAACACGGGGCCCCGAGCTGAGTCTGGCATTACTTCCTCTTACTTGTGCCATGCTCCTTCCTTTCTCTTTCCTGACCTTCCTTGGTCACCTCTTGTTCTTTTCGATCCCGACGCTATCAAGGCTAGGGTATCTTTCATTTTCCTCATTCTTCTCATTTTTTGTCCTATCCCTCAATTTTTGTCCCCCCTTATGTTATGTGCCCCCCTCATTTTAGCCCCCCCTTTATTTGATGTATGTTGTGAGATATGTTTTGGTATGATGTAGATCGGGTGGGTTTTTAGTGGGTAGGGTTGAATCATTCGACGAGTCCCACACGCGGGGGGAGCCATGTTGGCTCTCCCTAGTGCGTAACTGCATTTTCCCTACCTGTACAAGTTTTTTCGGGTTACAATGACCTTTGATGTCGACATGAGCCGTAAAGCCCTTCCCCCCCCAAAAAAAACAACTTATTTTCCTTTATCTTAAAAAGGGTCGAAGGAGGAGGATGGTACGGTGCCTCACTCTGTAATGTGGCAGGGGCATTAGTAGGGTGCCGGACGCCCTTCCTGTCGCATCTCCCCGAGGCGGGTGATCTGTGAGTGACGTGTGGGGGTGAATAATGATGAGTGAATGTTGTGGTGGAACGACTGGCAGGGGAAACGGAAGTGGCACGAACCCCCCCCNGCTGTCTCTTATACACATCTAGATGTGTATAAGAGACAGCACACACACCGTCCACTGCCGCCGCCAATTCTACTTGGATGATCAGACAGAGGGTTTGAACCAATGTCACCAGAGGTAGAAGGCGAGCACGGTCGATAGGCACTGCGCCAAGGGCCACCCTTGAAATGATATTCAGTAAAATATAAAATTTAAAAAACAACATTGAGTTTTCTAAAAAAAATTAAAACTTTCTAACTTTTTATAATTTTTTTGATTTTCAATTTTACTGAACGTATTTGATTAATTTTTAGTACAGCNCACTTTTTAAAACAAAAGTGTGTTTAAAAAAGTTTATTTAGTTTCGCTATATTTTAAACATTTTAGAATTAAAATATGATTATTTGTACATCTTCGTCAAATGAGCACAAATTCGACCACTAGAGCTTTATTTTCTTTAAATATTTTTAATATTTTAATTTAACGCTTTTACAAGACATACTTCACAAATTTCATAACCTTTCCAACTCTTTCTGTGCATCATTGTTGTATAGCATCTTTCTTTTCAACTTGCGGCAGTTCAAATCCCTGCCATCTTGGATCGGTCGCCATATTGAATTTAGAACTAGATTAAATATACTCCAAGTCATGTAACTTTGTCGAAAATTATGCAATATGGTTGCCTTACACGAATTGTTACATCCAAATAAATATTTTTAGTAGCCACAAAAGCAACCACTTGCTATAAAGAAATACAATTTGATAACACAACAAAATAAGACGAAAAATTAATATTCGTTCCATATGCTGTATGCAGAAGGAACAGAATAGCGGCGCCACGAGAGCAAGATAATTGAATTGGTGCAAAAGGTTGGCGATGAATTTAAGTTTTGAGAAAGTCGCATGTCCTGCCAACATAACGCGAGGTTCATATCTCGTTACTCTTATGGACTATGAAGTAAAAGTGTTGGCTACACTGCGCACAAGCGCTCTACCAACATGAAGTCAATTAGAATGGCAATAAATAAATAAATACATAATTTATTGTCAAGAGAGTTGTTACAAACGTTGAGGACAACGAACTAATTCACTGCGAATAATAAACAAAATGTATTTCCTTTTCTGATACTTTTTCTTAAGTTACATTTCTGAGAGCAAAGAAACATGACGTCTAGTGTATACTGTAGTGTGTAAGCACCAGTACACAAGTCGTGTGCGAAATTTTACAACGATCGGTTGAGTAGAATTAAAAAAAGGAAAAAATTTTCTAACATTCCATTCGATGTGCAAATACATGAAAGACGATCATTATAAGATACAAAACTGATTTATTTTACGACCACTTGATGGTTAATATCATATTCACATGATTAACGACATAAGGTTTCGAGGCCAAGGCTCGAGTCTCCTCTTTAGATTCTTTACATTCCACTACACTTATTTTTACTTCATATTTTTACATAAAAATTTGTTCTTATTAAAAATGATATGGTTGGTGCTTCGTATTATATCTAATATGTTATAGATATGTGCAGCAGTGCAACCTAATGCAACATATTGAACCTGAAGAGGAAGTGAGTGTCTTGGCCTCGAAACGTTGTGTCCTCAACAATAGTGAATATGTGATTTTAACCATCAAGTGATCATGAAATAAATCAGTTTTGTATCTTATAATGATCGTCTTTAATATATTTACACATCGAATGGAATATTATTAGATCAAATAGAGTGAGTGACTAAAATTTAAAGCAAATTTACGCGTGAAACTAAAGAAAACATTTTAATTTTTCTTCTAACGACGCATTTGAGTATGTGCTATGAGTTTTAGAAAAAAAATTAATGGAAATTAAGTTATGCACTATTTTATTTTTGTAAAAGTATACTTTGACGGATAAGGATGAAAATTTTAATCAAAAATAAATATTTCACATGTTTTATGTATTACGTCATCTCAATCCATGATAAAATTAATTTATATTATTTAAGATGTGCAGATTATATTAATTTATATTATTTAAGATGTGCAGATTATATTAATTTATATGTTGTGATTTTGATTGTCTTTATTATAATGCGCACGTCTTAAATAATATAATTTAATATTATCAGAGAATGAGAAGATCTAATATATAAATCGACTTTATCCCCAAATTGTGCAGTAAATTGGGGGTGAACAATACCTCCTGATGAAAACAATACAATCTTGTGCTTGACCTCATTGAAGGGACTTTTATCTCAATAAACCTGAAGAGGAGATAAAATTATAAACTTCAAACGTTGTTCCACAAATAAATTATGAATGTGTTTTCACTCATTATGTGATACCTGAAAATAAACCAGTGATTTTCGTATGATTCTGACTGTCTTTAATACAACCTGCACATCTTAATATAAATTTCACATATTTGTCCCAATTTTTATTTGTGTTTACCAAGGGCGCAGCCATATTTTGAAGGAGAAAATATTGCAAAAAGATTTTCCTTCATGAAAACTAGAAGTAAATTTCCTATTAAAAAAAAAGAAAATGTCATTTAAAATTACAATAAATATACCGTTATAAGTTATCACCCATAATATATTTTTTCCACTTTGATGTAGATTTATTATTTTTATCCATCCTGGTCCGAGTTTTGCTCCGTTTTTCCTTCGGATAGAGGCGGATTTCTTATACAGGTTCTCTAGCCTTTGTCTAGGGACGTGTTTATTGTAACAATAAATCGTGAATTTAATGTTTTTTCAACTCTTATGATTTTTTAAACAGTATACTCAGAATAATCTATAGTTCGATAATAACTTGTACACGTAAATTTACAAACATTTTTGCGTTCAATTACAAACATATTGACATTATATATGTATTATAATTCGCAGCTAACTTTTTATCTTATCTAGGAACTTTTGCTGAAAGTTTTTTTGAATCCGCCTCTGCCTTAGGGTCCTTGATCGGAATTGATGGAATACGTCCCTTGCTTGCTTCCGGAGAGTAAATTAGTTTATTGTCCTCCACGTGGTCATACATTGCAGTTTGTACTGTTTTTTGACAATAAATTTATTATTATAGCATATTTATTGGCCATAATGAAGTAAATGAATCATCTCATCTCTGTAACAAGAGCGTTGAAACGAAAAGCAAAGTGCAAAAGAAGATTCCAAGTTAGATGTTAGTCAAGAAGCGCGCATCGCAGATGGTAATTGGACAAAGTTCTGAAGTGGAGGTGACATCGGCGGCCATACATTATTTTCAATAAAATATTACTAATTTAAATNGGGGGGGGGGGGGGGGGGGAAACCCACCCGCTACGACCATGGTCTTTACCATAATTTAAGAAAAAAAAATTTCTTGCAACAGCTTTCCAGTTTCACATTTGCTATTATGATAATAGAGGTATGATTCTTTGAAATATGCAAGATAAAATTTTCTTTGTAACACAGAATATAAATTATGATAAATGACTTTATTTACTTGTACATACAAATATAAATGAAGAATTAAGTCATTGTTAACTTCTAACTTACCCAAACAACTTTGAAAATATACAATACTGGAAATGAGAATCACAATTAGCATTTTAGACGACTTATCCAGTGGTACATTTTCCTTTCCGTGTCATCTGATAAGAAAAATTCTCTCGTATTCTTTGTATATCTGATGAAATTTGATTAAAACAAAGAAAGTCTCGAGACATAAAACAAATGAATCTTAGTCGCTATCAAGGACTATACACGGGGGTATAGTAATATAATTTCACTATACGCACAGAACAGGTGCGCCAACGTACGAGTCTAACCAAGGAGAGTAGATGCGGCGGACGTGGGTGCGTTGGGCGCATTCAACTTGTTAAAATAGTTACTATAGTCACCATCTCATGGCACTGTTGACGGGATCGTACTTCCCAACTGACGACGTTTTTTGTATCCCCATCTAAAGAAGTTTCCACTCCTTTATATAGTCTCCCTCTTTATGAATAATTGGCGGTATATTAACCCCATGCTTGTGTGGCAAAATAATGAAAAACTCGCTTCACACGATACAATTTGGGCTCCAAAATTGAATGCGAAGTACTGTGAAGTCAACCGTCCAGACTCGAAGGACAGATAATGACGTCATCGCAATCTAAACTGCATTCTAACGTGAAAGATTGGGGAGGGGGGGATTCTATTTTTCGTGCAGTTTTACAAGCAAAGTTGGAGTAAAACCAATCAATGAAATCCTTGAGTTTCGTCCCGTGACTGTAACAGACAATGGCCCACCATTCGAAATAGGACTAGCACTCATGAATTTAATTTTTATTACAGCATTTATTTGAAACAAATAATTGTGGGTGATACAATTATTGCTGGAAGCCAGCTCACTACCAGCAATGAAAAAAGTATTTTCGGTCTCCTAATTAAGAAGCAAACATTAATTTTATTGAAAGCAACTCTTAAAAACCATACATTCAGAAATGGATACATCTCAGCTAGGGATATAATATAATATATATATAATTTTATCTAAACTGGTAGGTAAAAGGTAGATGACTACTATGATATTGATCACCTCCAAGAGTAATACAAAAAAATCCGTGACAGCAGATGTCTGTTTACAAAGGTTAACCTATATTATCGAAAAAGTTATTGAAAATAGACGTGTTAAAATACTTCAACTGTACAGACAAATTTTTGTAGGAAAACAAGAATCGTTATCCAATTGAATGCATTCTGTGTTTTGTGCGTTTGATAAAGACAAAAACTGCATTTAAATACTAAAATTTGGAAAAATACTTTAGATTTTACGAGCAGCCACCGTCATGTGTCGCCTCAGGAGGACGAGGTGAAGCATTCGACTGGCGCGCTACTCGGCGTCAGGTGCATCACGTGAACAACATCTTAGACTTTCCATTCTCGACTATTCTAAAGAATGAAAAAATGTTAAAGTACAACGTAACAAAAAACATCCGAGCGAAGCTGCTAGAAATGAATGAAAACAAGAAAAAGATGTAGAACAGTGCAAAAAAGTTTCACTGGATGCTTAATGATTGAACGACCTAACCTCAATTTAAACAAGCATTAAAATAACCGTTACAACACAAAAAAAAATGTGTTAACACATGTAATTGGGGTGAACTACAAACCAAACTGGTTTTGACCAAATTCACTTTCAAATGTACATTTTTCGTAACGTTTCGTTCCCCACTGTCACCCTTCATCAGGCAACTCTGAAAAATATGGTTCTTTAATTCGATCATCCAATTTACGTTATTCAGATATAATTAAAAATATGGACATGGAATTAGTAAATAAAATACTATATCTCGAATTTAGCGTAATTTAAATAGTTGTGATTTATTTACACGATTTTCCGAATAATCTATAATTCCGTTATAATACGTACTTGTGATATAATGTTTTGGGGTTAAATACAAATTTATTGATATTATTACACGTAGATAACTTTTTGTGTTATCGAGGGTTTACNGGGCTCTTGATCGGAATTGATGGAATACGTCCCTTGCTTGCTTCCGAAGAGTAAATTAGTTTATTGTCGTCCACGTGGTCACATTGTACTGCTCTTTTGACAATAAATTTATTATTATTATTATTGTATTAAGTTGATAAGAATTCGTTATCTACGCTCACCTCAACAAACAGAATAGCAAACTCAAATTACCCTTACAATTAGAAATAATAGAAGGTAACACACGGAATGAATTTCGTACTTATTGTGGGACTAGTTCTCCCCAGAATGTCAAATCACTCAGAAGTTTAATTGTTTTCTTTACTCCCACTGTTAGTTTTGTAACACAACATTGTGAATTATAACGATGAAAACACACGATTCAGTTAATAGTACAGTTTAAATAATTTTTAGAAAACCGCTGGACTCGTTGAACATGAAAAAAAAACAGTGGCTGAGGGCAACGGCTTCGTGATTAATGTATCACACCTCGGAAGAAGTGAAATATCTTTTTGTAATGTCCGACGACATATAAATAAAATGTAAAGATACTACGGAAAATTTACTACAAATCAAATGTGTCACACCATCAATTATAATAGCAATTATTTCAGAATTCCTTTCACAGAGGGCGCAGCGATCGCCCTTCGCAAACAGTCGAAGGACGATGGCATTCATTTGTTTCAAGGCTGTTTATTTTTTTACGAGGAACGAGAAGACTGAAAAGTACGTATTGTATCTTATAAAATTCGTTTTTTGGTCATTTTTCATATTGAAACTTTTATTAAAATTCACACAATAAATAGTGTGAAATTATTTCTTAATTTCAACTCATTATTGGCATAGCAATAAAAAACTTCACGACAATGAAATCTTACTTTTTATTCTCCAATGCGATTAATTCTGCTTCAACAGTAGGTGTATTTTGTATTGAAGTGATCTGCTTGCTATTCATTCTTGTTAAAAAAAACCTGCTCCAGGAGGCTGCTGCTGGTGCTGTGTCGACCTTTGCTGTCTTCTTGCAGATATTTTGTGTTAAACAGCAATTATTTCATTTACATGGGCGATATGTTATATTTTTCGAGTTGAAATCACTGTAAGTACACGTCACTCTGTTTATTTACGCCGATTTCATATATTTTAGTGATTGAATCCTACCTACGCTAGTACCCCCTTAAGCTTACCTCTACCAGGACAATAACACACCCAAGGAACCACTGCAACTCAGCTCTGCGATATGATACATGTAATGGTTTCGTACAGACAGTTCAAGGTCACCGTGTTTCTCGTATGACTCAGCTTTATCCACTGAAGACAGTGAGAATTCATCATTACCACGTTGAAAGTAGCGTCTTCTAATATCGTCGCGACGATGGTTGCACGGCACGGATCTCATGGACTTGCTCCATCCAAACATTTTCCTGGACGTTGCGAAAGCAACTAACCGTAGACGCCAGCGCTAGGCAATACTTGGAACTAATAGTAAACGAGCGCGAGAGACAAATTACCCCATCATGAACACGAGATGTAACAAGTCCTTATTCGAAGTTATTAAAGCACGTAAGGTTTGTTATTTCGACTGTAATCAACCGCGGAGTATTTCTGTTAGAAAATTATGGCTTTTCAAAACAAATTTCATAAATATTAAGTTTAAATAAAATGTATTAAATACATAATTAACAATCTTATATTATTAATAACAATAATTATTTATTAAATTTTTATATGGTATTATTAATTTTATTAATCTGGTATTATGAATAAATGTAAATTATATTAATAAAAATAACAATTATATCTAATAATTATTAAACCGGTTAACACTTTCACAAAGTATGACATTTATCAACTTCAATTTTATGTTTAAAGTT
Organism: Laupala kohalensis; assembly: GCA_002313205.1. Classification (NCBI taxonomy): domain Eukaryota; kingdom Metazoa; phylum Arthropoda; class Insecta; order Orthoptera; family Trigonidiidae; genus Laupala; species Laupala kohalensis. The sequence goes on along the minus strand of NNCF01130789.1, from coordinate 85,974 downwards.
CAGGTCCAATGGAGGGGAAGGGCTATAGCACTCTTAGCTCCCCATAGGTCCTACTCATATCTGTAGCAACAATGTATATTACTTTACTTACCTATAAAGTGTTCAGTAATACAATACTAATATTAATTTATTCGGTATTTCTGTTGGTTTCACCAAACATCCGCGCATTTATTCCATTAATTGTTCGTCCCATGCTTTATTCGAGCAAGCTAGTCATCTAACAGCGAGCAACGTGTATATCGCATCAAAGACGATCTCCATGCGTGTAGTAATGTCGTGTATGATCAATAGGCAGCGCTGCTCTCTACTGTACAGAGATTGCAGTGCTGCCTTAAGGTCATTCACAAAAGCCGTGACTAGGTGACAGCCACAGACTATAAACCAGACGCCCCTCTCCCATACTAACGGTGTATTAACAGCTTTCAGCGCTCCTAACATTATTCTGTGCAAACTACCAAGTTCAAAAACCGGCCACAGGGCGCGTGGCAGTTCCCGATTCCCCTCCCCCTTCCCCCACCTGGTACTGTAACCCCCACTCCCTCGACCTCATGCTTCATATTTTCACAATAATTTAGCTGAAAATACTTTCCCTACAAAAATTAACATTTGTGAATAGTTAACTGGATGTATAACTGAAATATTTTACTACACATATCAAATAGAAAATGAAAACAAGACAATTGACAGGAAATGTACACAAAGAAAATACATACTTGCTCTTAATTCTATTTATTCATAATAAAGATTCAGGACATTCTCATATGAATGGAAATATACATACCTGTAAACAAAAATGGGGTACACTTACAAAAAGGTACTGATTTATGTATATCCACCAACTATTCAGATCAATAATAAATAAATTAGACTGTTAAAACAAGTTACATGAGAAAGGCTGTATAGAAAGCAGTCAATGGAATGTTGGTTTTGCTTTAAGCCACA
>NNCF01130789.1:67570-83457 GCA_002313205.1 Laupala kohalensis | reverse complement strand
AGATTTAAACGTTTTTTTCCAGAATGTTCTAGAAGGTTCTAGAAGGACCTTTAAAGGGTCCAATGAGAACCCAAGCGTAGGAAGGGGAAATTATTTGTGATTGGGAGCTTTCGGCACACGTGATATTCAAAATTTTGGAAATTTTGGGAGAAAAGAAGGGATGGAGCGTATTTAACAGAGACAGAGATTTTTCGAGCTCAGATGATTCTCATTTTGTTACGCGACGATAGCTCATTCGTAGCTCAGATGATTCTCAGATTTTTCTCAGATGATTCTCATTTGTTACTAGCTCATTTGGTTACTCGCTCATATTCGTCTCTCAGATGATTCTCAGATTTTGCTATTTCGTTACTCGCTCATTCGTTGCTCAGAGATAGCTCATTCACATAGATTTTTTTGTCGCTCAGTTATTACGCGACGATAGCTCACTCAGAGTTTTTCGGCAGTGTTTAGATGTGCTCATTCACATAGATTTTCTTGTCGCTCAGTTGTTACGCGACGATAGCTCACAAGCCCATGCACATAGATTTTTGTCGCTCAGTTGTTACGCGACGATAGCTCACAAGCTCCGATAGATTTCTCATCTTCGTTGCTCAGAGAGATAGCTCATTACTGCTCGGAGTTTTTTTTTGAAGCTTACGTTTCGTCTGATGTCTATTTGGCGTACGAAACTTAATTGTTGATATTGAGAAGATATTACCACACATAAACTCTTTCGAGTGGTAATTCGAACGGGCCGTGCAAATACTGACGCTGTGTTCGGGGGAGCCGAGTACACAGAAGGCGGCTTTTGGGGTCTTCGCTCGACGCCGGTCGCAGGTGCCTGAGAATTGGAGCCATGCTGACTGCTGCGAGGGCTCTACTTTATGACCTGTAGTCGTCTGTCATCTTGAGAGGTATGGTGCGATGTTTGGTAAATGTTAAGCCAACATCGTATTGCGCTTGTGCGTCACCGAGTCATTAGCATCAGTGAGAAAAAGAGCACGAACTCTGGACCAAATCAGTGCCAAGACTGAACTCATTGGTTAATAGAATGATGCCTGTAAATTCTGTGAACTGTAATGATTAAGAAAAAGCCTAGTTAAATTGTTAATTAAATAGGATTAAAGTCAGTGTAAGACCTTTGTGATTGGTATGAGAAAAGTATTTGAAATTGCTAAGTAGTAAATGTTATGATTAAAGCCAGTGTAATCTCGTGTGTCCTTTTGGCGGGAACATCGTCACTTTGGCGTTAGTGTAATGGGGAATGTTTGATTTCTATTTGTGTTTTGTCTTTTGGGGGTGATTTGTTTGTGTGAAGAATGTGTAATTTAGTGTGTCTTTTTGGTGGGAATGACGTCACTTTTGGCGTTCGTGTAATGTGAATGTTTGGTTTGCATTTGTGTTTTGTCTTTTGGGGGTGATTCTTTTGTGGGAGGAATGTCTCCAGGTATTAAAATAGCGTTATTAATGGATTTATTTGCCTTGCGTTTTCCTTAATTGGAACCTTTGCATAGTCCTTTTTCCTTCTGATATAAATCGAACCCTTCTTAGTATTGTGGACCCCTGAGAAGAGCTAGCCGGGGCATTCACTTATCACCGTTCAAAATTATTTTATGAGTATTAATTATTAACTTTTAAACCCCGTTCTGCCACAATACATCTGTCAGAACTGGAAGCAAGAATGCAGTGTCACAATTTTACTTCATTTCCATTCTAAAATATGGTATAATATTTTGGGGACAAGCACCAGAAACAAAACAAACTTTTAGTTTACAGAAGAGAATAATACGAACAATTACCAACACTAATAAAGTTTCTATGTGTAAACCATTATTTGAAAAGTTGAAAATACTTCCACTGCCATGCATGTACATTTTTGAAACTTTGTACTTTGTAAAAAAGGATCTAGTAGACAAAGGACCATTCTACAGATTTAATTCCACTGTTCATGTTCACAACACTAGACAGGCAAGAAATATCACCTACCACATACACTCTTAGCCAAAAAAGCACATATAATGAACGTATACAGCTATATAATGCGTTACCACTGAACCTAAAAAGCATTAATACACTGAAAGCATTCAAAACAAACCATATTTACGACAGAAACTACTTGAGTAAACAAGAATTCCTCAGAGGCAATAAGTAAGTCATACAAGAATACCTCAATGACAATAACTAATGTATGACATACAATATATTGCAGATAATCATTAGAAGAAAGGTGCAGAAGGAGCATGATGCGAAAAATGATTGTTTTAGCATAAATATAGACCTTGACATAAATTAATAATATAAAAGTAAAATAATAGAATTCCTACAATGGATATCTAATAACCATAGCCTAAATAAATATTAATATTCCGTAATAGTATAAAATAATTGTATTTTATATTAATTTCTACGTAGTCTAAGTTAAATGAATATGGCTAAATGTATCAAAATGATTACATTGTTGTTATTCTTAGTTGCAAATATTATTGTCATTGTTGTTAGTACTATGACACGCCATACATCATTGTTATGATCTATGTGGTTCAATACAATATTATTATATTATATTTATGTTCATCATTTCATATACAGAATTCATTCATGAATACATTACTTAGATATTACAGATAATAAATTTCAATATTCAATGTAACATTCGTTTTCATTTAACATACCATGGAAGTCGTCCGGAGTAAAATGTGCGGAGCACACTCTCGTAGTTGTGCGACCCGCACACCCGTGAGGCCAAGGGAATTTATCCATTGTCGTCGTCTACAAGAGAATGTAACAAATATATTTATAAATAAATAAGCAACAATAATCGCAGCAAAGCGACTGAGCTAAGTACGTCTGCCCATGTGGGAAGTGGCGCTAAGACAACAAGAATAACTTACCTTTCTGGTGGGGTAGGGAAGGCGTGGAAAGTTATTTCCGGGTTGCCGCTTGCATTGAAGCACCCCGGTACGAAACACACGAAAATTCGAGGCATTCCACTATATAAAATTTACTAAATGCGCGAACGTTGCCTACAGCACACTACAGCCTAAGCACCGCACGAATGTAATGAACAAAGATCTCTAGCAGCCAATAGGAGAAGGGTGAACACGATCTTGCAGCCATCTATTGAGCGCTGGACGAACTATAGGTGACCGGGTGACTGATAGCGCAGTCTGGTAAGTATTCTATGCAAACTACTTGAAGCGTTAAACCTCATACATTTTCGCCCTATCTTGTTTCTTGGGCCTGGTGACAGCACATCACTGTCGAGCAAATAGCGATGCAATCTGTTTTCGTACTTAATAAAATAAATTCATTTCATGAAGTACCTAGCAGTATATTCTTCATATTGAAAACTTCTTCGTAAACAAAATCAAAGGGCGGCTATTTTCGTCACTGTATGTGCCTACTAGATGATGATGCGCGCTCAGGAGATCCGCCGGTTTCACAATCTTCTCTATACTCCTTGGAATTTTGTTCGAGTTTTCGCCTATCTATCTATAAAGAACTGTAGTCCCACCTTAAATTTCGATTTGTGTTCTTTCAGCGAAAGAAGAGTTTGTAAAATCTGTGATGATTGTTATGCCAATTACTCATCCGAAAGAAAACGAAAAACTGCCAAGAAAAAAGAGGGAAATGTTGTGAATGTATTATCCATAATTCCCGGATTGGTATAAATTAAGATACCTCGGTCCCATACATGCACAGTGCCAGCCAAACATGTGAGAGTCCTTTTTCGGAGCAAGCGTATTAGGACAAAGTTTCAAGCCTACAACACAGTCAAACATATTGTATAAATCTGTGAAATTTCTTTAAATTCCCTCTCAAAGAATGTCTTGTTTCATTGGTTCGTCACCGTCTCCTCCACCTCGACGCGCAATGGCAAACCTTGTGTTATTCCACTATGATAATTCCAACTCATACGTAAGGTAATAATATGGAGAATGCAATAATTATTCTATGTAATGAATCTTGTTAAATAAATACACAAGAAATACCATTATTGAATTTTCATTTTAGGAAAACTACTTCAAGCGAACTGGTTTGACAATGAGATACAATTCAGAGGAAGGAAACTATTAATCTGAATCTTTGCATCAGACATTACATCTTTGCATATTGGCTCTGTGGTAGCGTTCTTGCTCTACACCAAGTCATCCCGGGTTCAAATACTGGGTGGTGCCAGAAAAATGTGTAGCTTTTCACATGAATGTCCCAGTTCATTAACCTGTGACTACTCAAAAGCCAACCTTCCTTCCTCTGTACAACTCCTCCTAGTATCAATAACTAACCACTATAAATACCATCTAATACCACCTTTACTATATAGATTATTTATTTTAAGGAAATACTAATGTAGGTAGAATTAAAGCACCAAAATATCTAAAATCTACAATGATAAACAGAGCTGCGAGTTCATATTGCTATTTCAATTTGACGTTTGATGGCCGATACAAGTATTTTCAAAACAAGACAAACTATTCAATCACGAAAGTGATGGATGTAGATTTTGATTTGTAGGAAAACTTACTTCGTCACTTTTATCTGTAGATCATCGGACGTTTCATTTTTTCCAAGGGGAGATATCGAAACCTTGGAGCTCGACCGCAATCACTTAAAATGCTCTTTTTGCATTTCAAACGAATCAAGGGAGTTTCTGAATATTTTTATACAATTTATCGACACCCAGAAATTAAAATCATTTTCATCATTGCAATTTATAATGTGGTGTAAAATATTTGCGATAAACTAAGGAAAATATTTATTCTTCTCTGTGATTTGACTGACGTGGATTGCTAGTCCCACCTTAAATTTCTGTTTTTGCTCTTTCAGCGAAAAAGGAGTGTGCAAAATCCGTGATGATTGTTATGCCAAATACCCATCCAAGGAACAACACTGCGCGAAGGAAAGAAAGGAATGTATGTTTTGTGTAGTCCATGCCTAATTGTAACTCAGATGCATAAGGCAATATAAAATGGAAAATAATGTAATTACTCTTGTTCAATAAATACATGAGAAATACACTGAATTTTAATTTCAAGAAAACTTTTCCGAGCGAACTGGTTTGATAGTAAGATACTAATTTAGAGGAAGAAAAGAATTATTCTGAGTGTTTGCTTGCGACATCACAATTTTTGGTTGTGTAATTACAATCAAACTTATTATATCCAAAGATTTGGAGAACCTTCTTCCTTACGATGGTTTTAGATCTCTTGCTTTAAACTATTTTCAATGTAATTCGTCTATTCGCGAATGCAAAGTTGACATTGGTGACTGCCACTATTATTTTTCTTCTTATTGTTACATACCGTGCGTTTTCATTGGTCCCTTATGACCCTGGCGCCCCCATTCAAATGCAAAGACATCAAAATGCCAATACATCACGTAAAAAAGTGAAAATATTGTGATGTAACATTTAAACAACTAATATTCTTCTTCCACTAAGGCATTTATTTATTCATAGAGTACTACACGTGTTATTTATTCGTATTGTTAATCGTTCTAGATGGGATGCAAAATTGTATGATTTCAGATGAATATATATTAGCGTACCAAATTATAATTTAACAATTGTCCAACAATTTTATACATGTATTACTCCTACAATATTTAACTGAGTTGCTAATAATTGTGGATAAATTCATTTTCTAAGATAAAGTGTATTTTTAAAGAGGTTAAAATTATTTTTAGCTTAAAAAAACAAAGTTTTTTCTCAAAATCCAAAATTAAAATTCCTTTAAATCGTACAACTGATTGCGAGCAGTTTTTATTTGCTTTTATAATTTGAAAAATTTTATTTTAACTATTCCTTTCGGTTAGTACAATTGTGCTAAAAACGAGCGCAGATTAGAACAATTAATTTAAATAAAATGTGACTAGTAAATAAGTTTGTGCAACACCTCGTTTCTCTTTGTTTTTGCATTTCTTGTGGTAATGTAACTACACTTTTGCTAGTACAGGAATACAATTTGTTACAGTCCTATTTACGAGTCAAATATTTTTAATATTGTTCATGTTATTTGTAGCTGGTGATCAACCAATGACTCTGGGGCTATGCGACCCACTTACTAACAATGACCTACCACCCGACTCCTAACTCCTATCGCTCCATGTAGATAAGTTTCACTCTACATGATTCATTTTCAAATACAACAATAGTAAACAACAATGTTCGAGTGCGCTGCATTTGAATGCGATACAGAAATCTGAGATTTTTGGTAATCAGGAACGCCGGCGTCCGACGGACACGAGAACCAACCCGTAGCCGCAATGGATTTTTTATTCTTAATCGATTCGAATGATCTTGGGCTCAAATAAAACGTTACTCAGGCAATTTTGGCTTTGCTTACCCTTAATTTTTTACAGTTAATCATTGAAAATATTTTTAATAATGTCGACATTCCGACTAAGTGTAAAACCCGTTCATATGATCACGTAATAATGAAATTATTTTTTATCGAAGTGTATTCACCTCCCCGTCTTTGGTCACCAACTACTTTTGAGTGTAATACCTTGTTTTTGCTATAAAAGAAATAAAAAAACAGAAACATTGTTTATTACTCATGCACGTCGGCATTTGTTACATTTTGGGTGCGTAATTTGAAGTCTGTCACGGTACCAACACAACATAAACAAGCTCAAATATTCAGTCAGTACAATAGGTTTTCTTCTCGAGAGGTAAATTGTACCATGAATTCTGTCGTAAATGGCAATACTGTACCTGAAAAATATATTTATTTACCAAAACCGGCTTTCGACAGCTCATGCTGTCATCTTCAGTGGCCTACAATCAAGATACAGGAATATATTTAACTATTGGTAAAATGGTCTTAATAATAATTATGTGCAGTAGTAATTACAAAAATATATATTAAAATAGGTACTAGGAGTACGTTGTAGTTAGTAATAATTAGAGAATTTAATATATATTGTTTTCTAATAATAATTCGAGAGTTTAATTTTAATTCGTTATAACACTGTTCCTTCGAAGACAGTTATGATCTGGTGAAATCTCCCCATTATTGCTGTATACAGTCATTCGATCTCGTTCTGTGGTCTACGAATCTCAAGTTCGTCAATAATGGATAGTAATGCGATAAAATCTGTACTAAGAAATTCTTCCAACAATTTGTCACATTATTTCGAGAAGTTGGTATCAGTAGACGTATCATTTTAGATTCGTTGTGTTCTTAGTGAGAATATGCGTCTTGAAACTACAGAAATACACGGACAGGATTTTACCACAGATGGGGTATTGATATTTTTCCAGCCGGGTTACGAGAACATGGTGGCAGAGCTGAAGTCGGAACTTCTTTGAGGCATGTGAGTCTAAATTTTATTAATAATATATTTATCATATCTATAGGCAACATTAACGGAAATAAGTTAAAAAATACATTTTTGGAACCGGAATTTTGTTTACTATAAGACATCTAAAAGATATTATGAAATTGAATGTCTTCAAATCCGCGGTTAAAAACTTCCTCCTGCACCAGTGCTTCTACACTGTAAAAGAATTTATTGATTTTAATAAAAGTTAAATTCGTCTTGTACTTTATCACGCCATTGCTGTAGAACTTTTTTAAATAACTTATAACAATTTCAAAAACTATTTTCTTGCATGATTGTGTTGTCTTATGATTCATATTAATTTAGTTTTGTGTGTACTCAACTTTGGCACGGTTGTGTACATAAATTCTGTAGCCCCATCCTGGCCCGGGTTTTTCTCCGTTTTTCCTTCGAGTAGAAGCGGATTTTTAATACAGGTTCTCTAGGCTTTGTCTAGGGGCGTGTTTATTGTAACAATAAATCGTGAATTGTGTTTTTTCAACTCTTATGATTTTTAAACACTATACTCAGAATAATCTATAGTTCGATAATAATTTGTACATGTAAATGTTTTGCGTAAAATTACAAACATATGGACATTCTATTAGTTTTATAACTCGCAGCTAACTTTTTATCTTATGTAGTAACTTATGCAAAATAATTTTTGAATCCGCCTCTGCCTTGGGGCCCTTGATCGGAATTGATGGGATGGTCCCTTGCTTGCTTCCGGAGAGTAAATTAGTTTATTGTTCTCCACGTGGTCATACGCAGTTTGTACTGTTTTTGACAATAAATTTATTATTATTATTACATCTATATTGTGTCGCAATAATGCATGAATTTCACAATTTGGTAACTGCTGCAATTTTCTTGCGTTATCTTCATTGAATTTGTGATATAATTCCCAGGTATATGTTGTTTTTTTGTGGGGCTTTAGGGCTCGTCAACATTGAGGTCATTAGAGCCCACAGGTATATGTTGGTGTAGGTTATGAATGTTATGGGTAACTGAGGAATATCATTACTTTCGTTATAAGTGTTGAAGAGACGTGGTAAATGCTCTAAATTGAATAATAATATATAATATACGTTATAATAAAATGGGAATGCGTTCAGAAAAGGGTTTGCAGTTTTGTGTTTGGGACTATTGGTGAGTATACGTGTTATTGGGGAGATATCTTTCAGATACAGGCGCCATGGATGTAGCCAATAGCCTTATTTTTGAGAATCGTAAGGATAGTTTGTTTCTCTTCTGCGTTTCACCAATAACCTCTTTTATTAAAAAAAAAGTTACTATACTTATTGAAAATAAAGAAAAATACTATCAAATTAAGTTATAGAAACAAATAAAAAACGTACCTTAAGCTTACGAAATGTTTTTATGTTATGATAATATCACACTAGGATTACAGTTTGAATGAAGAACTAATAATCGATAACAATGCTTAATGGTTTGTTATTGCGGTTTTGGGAATCGCCCTCTTCATTTAAATTAATGTTTCCTTTAAGTTTCTTACATTCATTGTTAATTCTGACAAACGCCGGCAGAAAGAGTGGTGAAGGACGGCCAGCTTCGATAACGGTATTCACTTAAATGAGTGTCTTGGTAAAGATTCGTTTCTTCATTGTTCACTAAATTTGTAAAAACGACCTCTTTTTTCAAGATTTAAAATGCTTTTTAATGTAAAACAACGTTTGTTCAACAGGTTTGTGAATTCATCATGTGCTTTTTAATAATTTAAATACATCAATTTGGATACATTGCATTTATTTCACAAACATTCAAAATAACATCGACATATTGATGGAACGCCATATATTGTTTTGGCAGATGAAACGAAGCACGAAATAAATATTAGAAATGTGATGGCGGGTGTAATTCTTTCAGGTGGACAATGAAATGATTTTATTTAGGTTGCGTAGAAAAAATATATGGTTTTACTTATCAGGAATCATTGTTTAAAAAGAAAGAATACAATTAATTTTGATCTGCCTCTGTTATCTAAATTATGCAGAGTGCTTTTATAAAATTTTGTATTCTTGCTTCTTTGTGTAGTGAAAATGATTATAAATATGTTATATTACTATTGTGTGCTATATATGTTGATATGTTATTATTGTTCTTGAAATCTTGACTTGTTTATGGAACGAAAGATATGTATCCATGTAAATGAATACTTAATGCGTTTCACGTATACATTTATTTTATTTGAAGAACGTATAGTTCTGATATATATGTGATATGCTCCTTCTAAGAGATTTCTACGGTTTTCTTAGAAACTCTTTGATATATTTTGTATTGTTGGATAAGTGTATTGGATATTAACGTAAAATTAACTTGGAAACTAGGTCTGGTGAGTAATTATACGGATGGGTAGCGTCGCGTCCAGAAATATCGTGTGGTTCCTGGGGTCGCGGGCTCGAGCCAGTATCCTGTTAAGGTAAGTTTTATTTTATATTTTTACTGTTGGATGTTTCTGTTTAACTCAACTAAGAAATGGTGGTTCTAACGAGAGTTAATATGGCTCGAACTTTTATTCGCCCCTTTTAATGCAGTTTGTATTGACCGTATTACGATCTTCTTTATTCACGAAATTGTAAACCATTGAGTAACTTGAGTATTTCGGGAAACTTATAAATAACGACATAGTTTACGTCACTATCGTAAATTTAATAGAAATATTAATCGAGACCGTGTTGGACACCGAATTTACAAATAAAATTCAAATTTTCCAAAATTTAATTATTTATTTGTTTCATTTACAAGTTGCAGTGGTATAATTTGGTTTGTTTGTGTAGTAGTTTCGTTTGTGCAGTAACGTATCCTCCAATGCCACATTCTAAACATTTACTGCTCTGACATATTACTTTCATTTAATATTTTCCTTACGGGTATAATTTCGTGAATTACTTTGTACCACAATGCTGGTACTATATTTTGCAAGAATTTACTGTGGACACTTTTCCACACACATTTCCATTGAACCTCAGGATTTTTTTTTCGCACTCTTATCTTTGGTCTTAAATAATTTAGTTTTTCCATATACATTTCCTTTGATGTCAGTATTTTGTTATCTTATTGTCAATTATTTCTTTATATATTACATTGCAATATACTACACATTTCATACTTTGCTGAACTATATTGAGATTGTGAGGTATAATTTACAGATTTGGAGGGTTTTCAGCTCCTACTTCATTTGTCCAATAATGTGACCAATAGCTTGAGATTGTATTTTCATCCTGAAGTGACCTTCTAATTCATTTGCAAATCCTGCCTCACATTTTTCTTCAATTGCACTCAGGCCATAACCACCTTCAGACTCGGGCTTCAGACCCAGCACGTGCAGAGGTACTATAAATATACATCAACTCGACAATACCCGCCCAACACATTTTTTTGAGTTTTGCAAAATGCTTCTTTGGTATTGGTAGGACCTGAGCAACGTAGCATACTTTTGCTAAAAGATACATCTGCACAAACCAAACTCTTTGTTGCAGGTTCCAATTACTTAGAACCAATCTTTAAGTAATCCTTGTACAGCATTTACTATTATATCAAAATATTTATATGCCATGGAATTTACGTTTTTATTAAACCATAAACCCAGAATCTTTATTTCGGAAACTATTTCCATTTTTCTTGTTTACAGTTTCGGACCAAATCCACCTTATGGTCCAACGCCGTAGAAAAATATCCAGATGAGATATCGAAAAACGGCCTTTTTTGCCATGATTCTGGAAGGGACTTTGTTCTCGGAAATTACAAATTGAATAATTTTATGTGAAAATTTTTTTTTTCGATGGCAAAGAAAAGCCGTTTTTCGATATCTCACCTGAATTATTTTTGAAACACATATGAAAACACTTTCACATAACTCCATGCACCATAAATACTCAATAGAGGTTGAACACTCACATGATTTTGAGGTTAATTACTCGGACTCGTCCGAGTCACTATATATTAGATCATCATATATCCGCTCCGAAAATAATCTTCCTTTTTATGAAATGAAAAGCGCTGCCGGGAGATGAAACTCGACTGTTTCGTCGAGTTTTGTGGGATGGCCGGCGAGTTATACGACCCGCGCCGCCCCACTCTTCCAGATCAGCTGGAGCTGGTGGATGGCTTCGGCTCATATTCCTCCGCGCCATCCCCTCCCTCTTCCACCAGCTCCAGCTGTTCTGGAAGAGTGGGGCGGCGCGGGTCGTATAACTCGCCGGCCATCCTACAAAACTCGACGAAACAGTCGAGTTTCATCTCCCGGCAGCGCTTTTCATTTCATAAAAAGGAAGACGAAGCTAATTATTTTCGGAGCGGATATATGATGATCTAATATATAGTGAATGTATAGCAAATGTACCTTGTAAAACATATACCTGGCGAGATTGCCAGGTATGTGTATTTTTTTCCGCATGCCGGGAGCAAGGGCCACACCTTTCGCTCCACACCAAACCCCCTCGATGGAGTTGGTGTGGGCGCCAGTGTCTGGGTCCTGCAGAAGTTGAGAAAAGTTTCAAAAAATGTGAAGTACGAAAATTGAACTATTGGCAATGTATTGAGTTGATCATACCACAAAGGTGAGGGAGTGGTTCGTACCCCGATGCCCCCAAGGAGTCGTGCGCGCGCCAGCAGTCTGATATTATGGTTGTTCCTGTTAGCAAAGACGAGGAAATAATAGGTGCAAGGCGCTTTCTGTAAAAGAATGAAAAAGTACGTTTCTCTTCATACATACCTGGAAAAACCCACTGCTGAATGAGCGGTACTAGAGTTTCGCGGTCCCTCTTTTCCACCGGAAACAAACATACCTGCCCGGTACCCCGCTCGTACAACCCGAAAACCCACTGGCCCTCGACTTGATGTCCCCGGTGGTACTTACGACGACCGAATTTCGATTCGTCGATCTCAACTACCTTACCGGGTTCCCCTAAGGGTTTTCTGATCACCACCATTGCGTCGTGGACCACCTCTCGACAAAAGCTGGCCCAATTAACAACGGAGGTCATTACGAAGCCTAGTAACTTCGTAATCGAGGTCAGGGGAGTTCGGGCAACGAACGGGAGAATGTCCACCAGTGAAAATTTGGTAGCCGCGAAAAACGTTCCCGTGCGGTACGACACGCTGGTCCCACAAACTTTCTTCCTCTTTGTTGTGGGCACCGGGACACTAAACGTGCACCTCCACGTATACCCATCGGCCCTGTTAAATACCAAATCATTAGAATAAAACATTACTCATCTCAAAAGACCCGTATCTAAAATTACGACTCCCATTAATGAATTATCTTGTAGAGTCCTCATACAATTTAAGAGGATTCCCGCACTTGGAGCACATGTAAGTGCCCTCCGCGGGAATCAACCCTAGACGTACGAGAGCGTCATGGTGAGCCTCCTTGTTGTCCTCCAATTTAAGCAGATCTCGTATCGTGTACGTCTCCTAGCAAAATGTTGGCGATGTTTTCCGATGAGAAATAAAATATTTCGCTGCATTCACGTATCACACGATGTAGAAACAATGAAAATAACTTACCATGACGGCAGCGGGAAGGGACTCGGCGAATTATAAAAAAAAACACTTAAACTACTAAACTTAACAAATTACTAAACTTAACAAAACACAACGTAAAACTTTAAACAAAAAACACCACGAAAACAGCTACTCAGAGAAAAAACCGAAAATACACTACTGCTCGCACAACGCAGAACAGAACTCGCAAGCACTTGTGAGAGAATAATTTTGCACTGTTGGATCCCGAGCAATTTGATACGTTGCCTCTTTCGCGCGTAAATCTTCCCACATTATTGTGAAATTACCTTTTCATGATTGATAACCAATATCAATATANTTTTCTCCTATTGACATATATTCATTGTAATTTTTATTCATGTACAAACATTTTCTGTCAAGGAATCTAACTTACTAACGATTGAATTAATTTAGAAATAATACTCATTTGCAATATATTCACCGCAGAGATTATTCAGGTAATATATTTCATTTTCCGTATTGCCGCGTTTTCCCTCGTTTTTTCATTTAGTCTTATCGAGTTATGAGTAACAACCATAAAAACAAATCTATGAACAAATTTAAAAATAATATTAATTTGCAATATATACACCGTAGAGATGATTCAGTTACTATATTTCGTTTTCCGTACTGCCGCGGTATTGCCTCGGATTACATTTCGTCTTGTTGAGTTGTGAGTGACAAATATGAAAACAGATCTATGAATAAAGGGTGTAAAGAAAAAAGGGTTGTCTTTTTTATTACATTTAATGTCATTTACATTACATTTAGTATGACTCTTATTTACATTAAATATTTACATCATTATGACTTGTTTACATTACACTTGGAATGTTGGTTACATTTTCAATAGTTCATGTAAACTATGAAGTGAATGTATTCTAAGAATTGTGAATTAGTGTTATTTACTTTTGAGTACATTTGAAATAAATACATTTGTACGCCCATACGTTCTGTTTTTTCGTGTGCTTTTCAAATTAAGCATTTGACTTCGGAATTGTCTTCTACGCCGTATTCTAAATGGTAGCGGGCGTCGAGAGAATCCGAGGAAAACTGCGGAAATACGACACCGATGACAGCTTTTGACCGGGACGGGGCTCAGGCGAGTGACATACGGCAGCTCCGAGAAGCTTCCCCTCTGCTTGATGATGAAGCAGACTACACGATCCTCGCTTTCATCCGTATCCTGTCACATAATGATTTATTTTAAATTATTTTCGACAAAAAACAACAAACAAACAAACCGTGATAGTCCCTTTTGCATCCATTTACAAGTAAAATATCGAAAAACTCAGACACGACTCAATTATTTCTTGAAATACAGGGAAAAGTTTTAAAAATTACATTTCATCCCAACTCATCTTCTTAAAATCGGAATTTCGAAAAACTCNAGAAGGCGCAACAAAAATCATAGATTAAAATAATTAACACCATAAAATTTGTCATGTTGTTGTGCATATACT
Source organism: Laupala kohalensis (assembly GCA_002313205.1). NCBI lineage: Eukaryota > Metazoa > Arthropoda > Insecta > Orthoptera > Trigonidiidae > Laupala > Laupala kohalensis. The sequence continues at coordinate 69,163 of NNCF01130789.1, read as the reverse complement.
TATAGAGAAAATAGTTCTAAGAATGAATAATACTTTTAAAATAGCAGAAATGTTTCAAAAAACGCGAAATTTTTACTGCTTTTCCCGATACGTCTACTTTACTAATTTTTATACAGTAAACTAAAAGTGTAAAAAATAATTCTTATTCAGCGAATGTTAGCAATTATGTTATGTGACTACATTCAAAAATAAGGAGTCCCAATTGGAGGAATACTATCCAACCTAATTTTTGAACTGGTTGTGAGGAACCTTGAAAAATCTTGTTTGATAAATTTTAACTGTTTGCTCTATATTAGGTATGTAAATGATACATTAATAATTATTGATAATAATTAGAGATAGATAAAATATATAATGTATTTAATGCTTATCATAAGGATATCAACTTCACTATTGAGCATGAAAATTAAAATAAAGTTAACTTTTTGGATCTAACAATAATTAATGCTAATGGCAAAATATTCACCAATTGGTATTATAAGCCATCGGCATCGGGAAGACTACTTAATTACAAATCAGGACCAAACAATTTCTCTGTGGAGCCCAAAATACACAAATTACACTTTCTAGGGAAATTTTGTTTTTAATGCTGCAAATATCAGCAATGATTCTTCGAGAGAAATAGTCACGCAGAAAAGATATTATATCCAATTAACATAAGAGAGACCAACGACTAAATAATTCAGAATTTGCTTAATAAAACAAAAAGAAGTAACAACTTTTGATACAGGGGTTAAACTGAATGAGAAAAAAATTAATTCTTTTTATAGAATGGGAACTATTAATATTCCCTTGGTACCCATAGTGGAAGAAGGGAATCTGCCTTTGGGCTGGTACTTGATTTAAAACAAATATAATGTATTACAGTGTAAGGGAACACACAATAGTTGACAAGAAATAGGTCATGACCACAAAATTAAATGAAACAAACTTTTTCCTAGCACTGGTCCTGTTACTTGAATACCCAATAGCCCTCTTGACAACATTACCTTAGGATATTAAAACATTGAAACACACTCTGAAGTTGAGAATTTTTTAAAATTATTGATTTTTATTTTTCAACTACAAATTTTGAAACATTTTGTGCATGATTAGTTCTATTTACAAATTTGTTCGTCTAAACTCGATTGTCTTACATCTTTTTTGAGAATCTTCAGAGGTACTTCTTGTTGCACAGATGGAGTTGTTAACATACACAATTTCTGTGGATTGGGTTTGAGTTGTGGACTCAGATTTTGTTTCCTTCCGGTCGGGCTTTGGTGTTTGTTCTAAAGTCGCCGGGGTAGTCGGCGGAGTGATATTCGAGATGTTTTCTGCTTGGCCGTGAGAATCCACGTCCCTTCTGAAATTAAACGAGGAATATTCGAAAATTAGACATCACGTAAATATCTCACAATCGTTTCCACTCTTAACACAGACGACCTTCAGTATTACCGTCTTTTGGCGTCGCACGCAGTTTCCGCGCTCATGCTTCGTTTCGGCATTTCTATAGATATCCGAATATGTCTGTTATTTCTATAGATATCTGAATATGTCTGTTATGGTAAATTGAATCGGTCGCCGGGCAACGGGTCAATGAATATAACGGAATTG
>NNCF01130789.1:42787-57492 GCA_002313205.1 Laupala kohalensis | reverse complement strand
TGTGGGGCTCGTCGAGCGATTGCCTCAGGGGCCGACTGCTGAATTGTCTCTTTGAGCGGGAAGATTTATGTCTACTGAACACCGGGGAGACGACCCACTTCGCATTTGGCACGGGGTCATGGACTGCTATAGACCTATCAGTTTGCTCTCCTGAATTTGCTGATATCTTTCAATGGAAGGGAGAAGATGATCTGCATGGTAGCGACCATCATCCTATCTGGTTGTCGTTGCAGGAACGTGTGACTATTCCCGAGAGCAAGCCACAGAAATGGATTCTCAGTAAGGCTAATTGGACACAATACCGTTCCCTGTCTGTCTTCAGAGATACGGGTAGTGTCCAAGAGAGGGTCGACCATGTGACCCATGTGATTCATCACGCCGCTGATGAATCCATTCCGAAAACATCTATTTTTCCGCGAAGACCTCATGTCCCCTGGTGGAACGACGCATGTCGGTCCGCCATTTGGGCATATCCGATTGCAAGAGCAAAAGCGCGCAGAACTATCAAAGAATCCAGATCCACCTTCTGGAAAGAGTTTCTAAGCACCATTAAGAGAACAAATCCATCGTCCACTAATGTATGGGAGTCAATCCGAAAGATATCTGGAAGGTATTCCTTAGTCCCAATATCTGGACTCAATTATCAGGCAAACAAGTTCTAGATGAAAGTACGTTATTTTATTTGGTTCCATGATTTTTGACTAGAATCACGTATTTTCTTTCTACAAATGACCAAAAATTCCTAGAATTTTTATTCGCCGTAGAACAATCTTATAGTTCGTGTTAATTGCATTCATTCGTTTGATTATTTTTTTTTGCTGCTTATTCCAATAATTGTGGTATCGTGGGAGTGCGTCTTATGATAAATGTAAACATACGAAACTATTTTAAAATAATTGTAACGGCTATTTATTCACATTAGAAAACGTCACTCGCAGACAAGAGGCATCTTAGAAACCCGTATGCGACGGCTTAAGCGATGAAATATGCAATGAAACTAGTAAATCAACAAGACGTTGTTGTATCCTTTTCAGATGTGAGTTGTAATGAAGTAAAATTACAAAACCTTCATTACTACCCTTCATATCTATTTATAATCTACGATTTTCAACGATTCACAAGAGCTAGAAAAAGACGATACATTATCTGTATTTAGGTCTGAGCCACTAGAAGAAGTGCACTGCGTCTGATATAGATGAATACAGAATACGCGAACGGCGTGAATTGCGTGTTCGCATTTGAACCCTTATTAGTGGACTGCGAATGCGCAGACAATCCTCTCACCTGCTGTTCGCTCCCCGTCGGCCCAAAACCTTCCCCCTTCCCCACTGCTCACATAGCGCTCTCTCCACGCGGATCCCATGAACTCCTTCGATCTCCTCCTTCTCGCATCTGCTCGTCCTTTGTTTTGCCGCGGGGGATACGAAAAATCCAGCGTCACTTCACGACGCTTTCCGACGAGTGATTACGTACATTCAATTTTGAAATAATCTCTTACAATTTCTTCGTAACTCTTCATAAACGTCCCATTTCCTCCCATCATTCTTAGCTGATTGTCGAAAATTTATCTGCAAGTAATTTTACTAGTCTGCCTCCTACGAGACATTCGATTAAGTTCACAAAATTAAAATTGTAATTGTTCCGGCAAAGAAAGTAAATTGCGTTTATTTAACTTTAAATTAAATACTGCTAACTTGACAATTTGAGCTATTTCATTTATTGCTAGAATTTTCTTAACGGTTTTTTGTGGCTGTTTTGGGGGTTCAAAGGTCAAAACGGTTTCATGGAATAAGTGGATCAATAGGTCGCTCATCCTAAGAAAGGAAGGTTTAAGACGAATAATTATGTCGTGAAGTGTACTGGGAACATACTTTGAGACTCGTATTTTCCAATGATAATTGACAAAATAAACCTTTTATATTGATTGTAAACTTGATTCACAACAACGTATATGTTTCTCCCAAATAAAGTTTGTTCGCAAAATTTCGTAGTAAGTTTAGCTTTCGCGGAGGAGTAGATCTCCGTCTTAATTACATGGAGGATGAATATCGTGCGTGGAATAGATCCGAAATTAATTCTGGGGAATCCAGCGAGCGATGACCCTCGTGCCTGTCGTGTGGCGGAGCTTCGCCGCGTATCCTGCAGAGCGCGTGGCGGCCCCGTATCGAGCACGAAGCTGCAGACGACCGCCACCAGATGGCAGAGCGGTCGCTCCTTGGCCGCTTGTCGGATGCTTATTCGGAAGGAGAGGGGGGGGGAGAAGAAGAAGCAGCGCGGCGCTCGATTCGATGCCAGCGTCGTCCTTGAATCAATCCGTTCGTGGCTCTTCAATGTGGAGAGGTTTTAATGTTTATACACTTGAGATAGTCACACAAGTGAGGAATAAAAAATGAAAAAATAAAAATTATAGTTGTAGAAAACATACTTTTATTATATGAAGAGATGAGATACGTATGGTATAAAATAATGAGAATTTATACGTACACATAGTTCAATATGAAGAGAACACTGCTGTTGTAATACTCGTAAGATGCCTAATCATTTATGATTACTGGTGTCCGTTTCTCATAAATTTTTCAGTGCCTGTTGATAAGAGTGTATTCGGGATTTCCCACGTGGAACTCGTTAGCTGTCGCCAAGTGGCGCACTCTGTAGAAAATGTTTTCCGTTTCCTTGGTGTAGCTCGAAAGTATCGCCAAATGGGTAAGTTGTACATCAACGTTTATTCCTTGTAAAGGAAGTCAAACGTTGCACCACGTCAATGAGGAACATTGTTGCTGCACATCGAAGGCTCGTGGGAACGTAGGTGTTATGTGTGCGCTAGAAAATATTTTGTGCAACATCATGACAAAGGGACACAGCGATTCGTGTCATGGCGAAAACGTGGTCTGTCGTGCTCACGAAAGAGCAAGCAGCATCAATTACTTGCTCTGCGAAGTAAGTTCTAGATGAAAGTAAGTCATTTTTTACTAGATTCGTGTATTTTCATTTTTTTAATGCTATTCCTCGCGGCGTAATTTTCGTGGTTTTTGATGAGATTTTGACCGTTAGGACTGAAAAATTCTGAATCACTAACCAAACACGTTTTGAAAAGCGATATTTAAATGTCACCCGTCCGTACGACATTCGTGTCTACAACAATTAAAGAGAGAGAAACTCATTCTGCTTTTTCTTCGCGTTCGCTTAAAATGACGTCGGAAGCATAAAAGCAAGACAAGTTTAAAGCTTATTGTTTCGTAGCGAGGCCGACATGTGAAATAAAAATAAATACAACTCCGTATTGTGCAACACAAGTAGTAGTGTATATATGTAGACTAACGAGGAACCGTATTGAACACGGCGAATAACAAACTTACGGGAATCTCAGTTTCAAGAAATTAAACATAATAATGAAATCGAATTGCAATTTTCGAGACGATTTCAGTCGATAAGAAAACACATCGAAGTCTGGAATCGATGGCTGTGATCGGTCGCTAGCAGAATTAAAACTGTCACTTCTACAACTTTTCGTTTCATTTCTTGAGCGCGTACGCGTGCGTACAATGAATAAGATGAGATGAGAATCTTTCACGAGGGGAAAGTGGAATCGAAATTCTTTGAGTTATTTTGAACGTGGTTATAGAAGTTGCTCATTGACTCCGCCTTTAATATTTAATTTACAAAATATGACGCTCCTTTCCCTGTCGCATAACACAGCGTAGAGAAAAAAAGTTGGATTTACTGAAATAATACTGGCATTGGAATTACTCTTCGATAAGAAATGAGCAAATGTTCTTTTAAAAATAAATACTTAACTGTCATATAATGAAATTATTAATTGCTGTGCTCGCGTGGGACGAGTACTCATCCCTCAACGTCCAGGCGGACTGTGGACCACTAAGCCAGTTGTGAAGTGAATAACATTTTTACCCCGGGGATAAAAACGACCGAAGCTTAACGTAGATCGCGCCTTCGTGTGTCGAGATGAAATAATTGTGGAACCTTGAAGGTTTCTAAGAGTGGGCAAGTTGCAAATTTTAATTCTTGGTATTACGATGCGGACATTAATATTGACCGGTCAAGAATTAGGATTAGAAGACCCAATTCACATTTGGCACAGGGTCATGGACTGCTATAGACCTATCAGTTTGCTCTCCTAAAGTTGCTGATATCTTTCAATGGAGGGTAGAAGATGATCTGCATGGTAGCGACCATCATCCTATATGGTTGTCCTTGCAGGAACGTGTGACTATTCCCGAAAGCAAGCCACAGAAATGGATTCTCAGTAAGGCTAATTGGACACAATACCGTTCCCTGTCTGTCTTCAGAGAAACGGGTAGTGTCCAAGAGAGGGTCGACCATCTGACCCAGGTGATTCATCACGCCGCTGTAGAATCCATTCCGAAAACATCTATTTTTCCGCGAAGACCTCATGTCCCCTGGTGGAACGACGCATGTCGGTCCGACATTCGGGCAAGACGAAGAGCCTTGCGGAGAGTTAAGGCTAGTCCATCTCCGGAAAACCTCGCCGCATATCGGATTGCTAGAGCAAAAGCGCGCAGAACTATCAAAGAATCCAGATCCACCTCCTGGAAAGAGTTTCTAAGCACCATTAAGAGAACAACATCGTCCACTAAAGTATGGGAGTCCATCCGAAAGATATCTGGAAGGTATTCTCGAGTCCCAATATCTGGACTCAATTATCAGGGTCGGATTCTCACCAACAGCAGAGAAATGGCAACAGCAATGGCTGAATATTTTGCTGACTTAACATCTACAGCAAACTGCGATCCTGATTTCGCGAGAGAAAGGGAAACAGCAGAGAGCACATCTTTTGACTTTCGTTCCACCAACTGGGAACCCTACAACTCTTCCTTCTCTCTGTGGGAACTTGAGTCAGCTCTAGCGACAGCCCACAACACTGCTCCTGGCCCCGATTCAATTCATTATGAAATGCTGAGACAACTAAGTCTCGAATCGAAAGAGTACCTTCTGGATATCTTTAATCTTTCATGGTCCGAAGGAGTATTCCCTAATTCCTGGAAGGAAGCAACGCTTCTCCCTTTACTAAAACCTGGTAAGGACAAAACGAACATTGGTAGTTATCGAAGCATTGCCTTGACGAGTTGTGTTGGTAAAACTCTGGAGAGAATTATCAACCGACGTCTCGTCTGGTATCTTGAACGGCATGACTTGCTGAGTCGATCTCAGTGCGGTTTCAGAAAGTTCCATTCCACCTTGGACAACTTACTTCTCCTGGAATCAGCAATTCAAGATGCTTTCGTCCGAAGACAACATCTCATTGGAATATTCTTTGACATCGAGAAGGCTTACGATACTACTTGGCGTCATGGCATTATACAACAACTGTATGCCTGGGGATTTAGAGGACGTCTTCCTCTGATGCTCATGTCCTTTTTGGATCAGCGTTTCTTCCGCTATAGAATTGGAAGAGACACCTCGGATCTCCTTCTTCAGGAGAACGGTGTTCCTCAGGGCTCAGTCTTGAGTGTGACCCTTTTTGCAGTGGCCATAAACAGCATAACGTCTACTGTAAAGAATCCTGTTTTACACTCTCTTTTTGTCGATGACTTTGCTATCTTTTGTTCATCACAGAGTGTCACAGGTGTGGAGCGACAAATTCAACTCGTCCTTAATAGATTATACCACTGGTCGAAAACGACAGGTTTTCGTTTCTCTGCTGAGAAAACACGCTGTGTTCTTTTCAGTAGGAGACCAAGCCTTCTGGCAGAACCTCACCTCGCCCTGGGAAACAACGTTCTCAAATTCTATCCTTCTGTGAAATTCCTAGGTCTGATTTTTGATCAGAGATTGAATTGGATTGAACATCTAACAGACCTAAGAGCAAGAACATTAAAATCTCTGAATTTACTGAAGTGCCTCAGTAGCAGGGAATGGGGCGCTGATCGCTACTCCCTGCACCAGTTTTATCGAGCATTCATAAGATCTCGGCTCGATTATGGCTGCGTTGTATATAGCTCTGCTCGTGCAAGCTATTTAAAGAAGTTGGATAGTGTCCACCATGCAGGAATTCGACTAGTTACGGGTGCATACCGCACTAGTCCCATTCCGAGTTTGTATGTCGAAAGTGGCGAACCATCTCTTTCCCTCCGGCGGCAAATCCTCATGCTACGACACTTTTGCCACTTGCAAACTTTACCCGACAATCTGGTGCACAACGCGGTTTTTCATCCATCCTCTTCTTCCATCCGTTTCTACAACAACAGACTGAGAGCAACCAAACCTTTTGGATATCGCTCCAAACAAATTTTGGAAACCTTAAATATACGCACACCTAATGTCTTACATCAAGGTTTTAGTAAGTCTCCCCCTTGGGCTTTGCACAAGCCGAAGATTATTTTCGATCTTCTGCATCATGACAAGAAGAACACTCCAGCTCCGATGTTGAGGATATACTTTCAGCTAATCCTCTACAAACACCGGGACCGTATCCCTGTGTTTACCGACGGGTCGAAGCAGGCTGATGGTGTCGGCTGCTCTGTGGTATTTCCCTGTGAGACCAGTGGCTACCGTCTAGGCGACTTGTGCAGTGTTTACACTGCTGAGTGCTACGCCATATTGCGAGCATTGCGAACTACAAAGTGCTCCCGCGGATCACATTTCCTGATTTGTTCTGATTCGCTGAGTGCCCTCCAAGCAATCCAGAACATGTATCCAGCTGATAAGCTGATCCAGAACATCCAGGATGTACTTTTCTCACTGCAAAGTGATGGAAAGAACATAATGTTTTGCTGGGTTCCCGGACACGTGGGTATCAGAGGAAATGAGGAAGCAGACGATTCCGCAAAGACGGCATGCTTCAGGAATCGCGTGGATTTCTCCACGGTTCCAAAACGAGATCTCATAAATTCCGTCATGTTGAGGATTCTGAGTGAATGGGGCAATGAGTGGTTGGCTGTTGAAAGGAATAAGCTCCGACTTATNNNTGCTGACCCGCCTGCGCATAGGACATTGTCCTCTCACTCATAGGTATCTCTTACTACTTGATGATGAACCCGTTTGTGAGGAGTGTAGCTGTTCTCTGACAGTGCGTCACCTACTAACTGATTGCAGAAGATACTCAAGTATACGGAGACAAATTGGTCTGGATGCAGATTTACCAACAATTCTCGGAAATGAAACGGTTCATGTTAACAAACTATTGAATTTTATGAGTAGATCGGGTCTCCTCCCACAAGTTCTCGGGAGGGTTTAAAATTTTCATTCCCTTTTCATCTTTATTGTCTTCTTTGTTTTGATCGTTCGTTTCTGTAATTCAAAAATATGATATTTAGAAAATTGTTTTCCTTTTTTGCGAAATAATGTATTGGTATTCTGTTTTCTTTTCTTTCATCTTTCTATTTAGATACTTGTTGATTTCAGGAGGGTTTTTAGTGGGTATGGTCGAGATATTCGGCGAGTCCCACACACGGGGAAGAGTCATTACGGCTCTTCTCTATGGTGCGAAACTGCATTTTTCCCTACTTGCATAGGGGCTCTAATGACCTTGTTGTTGACTAGCCCTAAAACCCCAACAAAAAAAACAACAAACAAACAAACAGATCCTATATTTGAGATTTATCTTTGGCAATTACAGTTACACGACCGCCGACATTGTTATCTCAGCTTCGCTTGTACGCGCAAAACCTCGGCCACCCGCAGGGACAGTGTTTCGTTAAAAAGGTGTTTCCTGTGAGTGCGTATCTCATCGCTAATCCAAAAATATTTTTTCAATTAAAATATGTCGAATTCTCATTGAGTCACGTCTGCCGTAAATGTTGACCACAGATCCTCCTCCTCAGAGTCCCATTTGGTCCAAGTAGTTCGACACGAGTTATAGTATTAGCAAATACCGACAAATATTGTATTTAATAAAACACAGATCCCCAGGGGTTTTACATCTAGTACGAGTAAGTGCGTGTTTGACAAACACGGGACCCCGATTTGAGTCTGGTATTTCTTCCACTTGCGCGAGACTCCTTCCATTTCTCTTTCCTGACCTTCCTTGGTCACTTCTTCGTTCTTTTTCTTTCCTGACCTTCCTTGGTCACTTCTTCGTTCTTTTCGATCCCGACGTCAGTAGGGCTACGGTATCTTTCATTTTGCTCATTTTTTGAATTGTTTTGATATATTGTACATCAGGTGGGTTTTTAGTGGGTACGGTTGAGTCATTCGGCGAGTCCCACACGGGGGAGAGTTATGTTGGCTCTGATGACCTTTGATGTCGACTTGAGCCGCAAAGCCTCCCCACAAAAAGAAAGTGTACGTGATGAAACGAATATTTTTTGAAAAAATTATAATTTGGTGAATCAAAAATAATGCAAATTTATTGCTTTCATATGTCACATCGATACTAAACCACTTAAGTAAAGGGTCTCAATATTTAATTGTTTTTATAATTATTTCAGTTCAAATATTGGACGATACCTGGATGGTTTTATCATGGGTGTGAATGACTTAAGTCTGTGATAGGAGTCGAGTTCTCGTGCGCTAATAGCACGGTTGCCAACCACTATGCACCATTATCGCGTCTGTGTAACACATTTCTCCCAGTGCTACAAAAAAGACCTCCTTTGACGTTTTTCTTACATTTTTTAATTGATCTTTTGCAGAACTATGGCATCGTTTATGATTTTTTGTTGTGTCGTTATTTTGGATTTGGTTTCATCGTCTTTCTATCTAAGCATTTGATCTGGTCTTTGTGATAGCTATTCCGTACAACGCTCCATAGAACAATCCATTGAATTTTCTCTCTTAACACGTGAGATTCTCTGTCCCTCGGGTACAACGACGTTCGTGAAACACAGTAATTGTAGGAAGAAAGAAAAATAAACTTTTCAATCTTCAAAAGTGAAGAAAACTAATGTAAGTGGCAGTGATGTTCTACAAAACTTCAAATAAAAGGGTGTAGAAAAGATATGTTTATTTAAATTTACGATTTTAGTATTTTATGAAAATTTACGTTTATATTATTCAAGTCGGGATTATGTGCCTTGTTGCGGAGAATTTGTATTCATTCGCTTCTATGTTTTGTGTGTCTTGTTGAAAAACAGATTTTGCTCACAATTTGAAAATACAGGGATTGTTTATTACTTTAAGATTTTTATTGAATTAAAAATAAATACATTAAGTAAATAAAACGGACTGTAATTCTGTATGTTTCGTATTGTGTAAGTGAATGATTCTCCCCTTTTCTTTTTCTGATAGTTTGTTTTCACCTTCATTCTAGTGCTTTTTTATTCATTGTTGAGAAATATTCCCACATTTTTATCATTTTGGAGGTCTCTCTCTGTTCTTTTTGTTTTGGACAAGCTCGTAATTTTACAGTGAATTTCATAGAACTATTTAATTTTGCTGTTTGTAAACCCTTAACGTTTCGTCATTGTAATGAACTACGAGGTAATCTATCATTTGCTTCACCACAGTCTCTCTCGGACCTGAGATTATGTGCGAATTATGTTCACTTTGAATTGAGAGTGACTCAGAAAACTGGCATTCTCGGGACTGGAAAATCTTGTCTCATTCCACTATGTCTGATTTCACTCGTCTTATTCCATTACATTTGTTGAATTACGCTAAATAGACTGTACAAGTATTACTAAGCTACGAATCTATAGATAATCTATTCTATGTCTGTTGCATTCTAGCTTTCTTTTCACTGTCCAATCTTAAAGATTTTTAGTACGTTTAATTCAAACAATTAATGGGAATCGTACGCATGTATGTCTTTTGCTAAGTGCATAGGAGCGTTCCGTACATCGACCGTTAGTTCGGAGCAAATCAACCTTTCCAATACCAGAAAATATCTTCTTTTTTTAATGAATGAATCTAATATTAAGTGTTGATCTTGGATAGTGCAATTTTTTTTCTTTCGAGTCTACAGAACATGATCCCACAATTTCAAGGCCAAACACTATGGATGTGATCACAGAATGATGAAAGTCGTCGCACAGATCGTTGTTAGCTCGGGATGGGGGTGCAATCCCTTCCCTCTTTCCACGCTATTACTTTGTAAACTTTTACGGTTGTGATGTGGAGATCACTTTTCATTCATGCGCGCAATCGAGGACGCTTACTCTGCGCGCCTGACCTCATGATTCTTCACTATAAACTCTTTTGCTGTGCTCATTAATTCGAGTTGACAGGAAAGGGAAATAAAAAGTTATTGACTATTTTTTTCTGAAACAGCCACCTGGTTTAGTTCATTGGTAAAATGTACGTCGCTCAGTTATTGCTACGATTTTTCACTAGAAGTAAGCAATTTTTGATGACTCAAACAGATCCTATCTTTGAGATTTAGCTTTTGGGCGATTATTGTACCTCCCACGGGTTTCTTTCTCCGTCGTAATTGTTTCCTGACAGGAGCCAAATCGGGCCACATTTTTACTATTAATATTTTTTTAAATAAACAACAGAGAAATGGCAACAGCAGTGGGTGAATATTAGAAATTGTTTTCCTCTTTTTGTGATATAATGTATTGGGCAACTGTTTTCTTTTCTTTCATCTTTCTATTTAGATATTTGTTGATTTCAGGAGGTTTTTTTTAGTGGTTATGGTCGAGATATTCGGCGAGTTCCACACACGGGGAAGAGTCACTACGGCTCTTCTCTATGGTGCGAAACTGCATTTTTCCCTACTTGCATAGGGGCTCTAATGACCTTCGATGTTGACGNCCCCCCCCCCCCCAAAAAAAAAAGATTAAAAATTTGGCCTATATGGAGCAACAAAAATTTTCATAGAACACAAAAATAGTATTGTAATATATTTTTCTTAATTTCAACATAAGTCCAATTTACAAATATAATACATTAAAAAATTATGTATAGTATTATTTTAATTTTTGCCATATTTCTCGTCTGATGAATTTTTTATTTGTTGGTTCGTCTCGTTGTTTAGAATGTCCTGAAATTTTTCACAAGAATTTGTTAAATCATATTTCACACGTAAAATGGCTTACAACGTCTCAACACTTAATTGTGACTTTCCTGATGTCCACACTTCATTTACCGTTCAGTCGCAGTATTAGTTCCTGGTATGGTCAGCGCGTATTCCACAATTTTTAGTTTATTTAGTTTGATGCATGGAACATGGTTTGTTTCAAAACGATGAAATGTTTCTAACCATTTGTGTTCTCTATTGTGATTTTTGCTGATATCCGCGATTTAACCGTTTCCTTATCAATATACTTTTTGAAATTATGATACCGCATTAAAAAGATAATTTTCGGAAATATTACTGTACGGGAAATTTTGAGTAATATGATCGAATAATTTTTGCACATGATTCCAATTAAGTTCTTGTTGTAATGTAACCCAATGAAAATGTCCAATATCATTGTAATGTACCGTCCACTATTCTAAATAATCTACGCAGTTACTATAGAACTTTGTAACGTGATTCATGATATCTGCACGATTCATTGCACGTCGTCCTTCTCGCTGGGTTTTACTATTGCGGATAGGTAACGGAAATTTTAAATTATTAACTTCATTTGCTACTTCGATTACCGAAATTTTGTCACATTCAATAAGTTTTATAGCATTTTGAAAAAGAACTTTATTGTTTACAAATTCTTTGAAGATTCTTTTGCAAAAAAACTCTTCTAAAATTCTAACCAGCGCGTTTTACTGTATCCAAGTATTTCCTGATATTCGACTTCCCCAGTTCAACACAATTCTTTAAGCATTTCAACGCGCACAATGGAAATAGAATATATTTTAATGATAATGTTTTCGACATTACGGGCAACAAGTCAGCAGCGGTTTGAAGGGCGTTATGTATTATGTGCGCTGCACAAACCAACACCAATAATGTTTTGATTACGGTTTTTGTTTTTAATTTAGAAGAAAAATATTTTTCTACCTCTTCTCGCTTTTTCTCCAACATTTGCGTTCGTGTTGTCTGCACAATATGCAATAACTTAGCACCGGGACGCAGTACGATGTGAATCGTCTGAGGGACGGTTTCCAAATGTTTTCGTCGTCGCCGATGCCAAAATATGCCATTGCTCAATATGTCCAAACAATGGTGGTCGAATTCTAACAACTGATCGACAATGCTAACTTTGATTAGCAGTTTTCCATAATCAGTTCTCAATAATTATTTGTTATTATTAAAGTTTAACATTATAAAATTAACGAAATTAATATAAAACTCGTAGCCTGGTGAAATAGCCACATGGCCTCCGAAAACCGTATATTCTCTAACCGTTCTCCCTCAGTTTCCTAGCTTTCCTTATCCATTCTTTCAAAAACTCAGGAAATTTGGTTTTTAAAGCCGCGGGACGCGAGATAAATTGTTAAAAAGCGGAACTGTGTCACGTCTGGTCACCTTGATTTGAGATCTTTTCCTTTCCGAGTTCTATGAAGGTAGTTCTCTCTCTCTGTCTCTCTTTCTCTAAACCATCACCACGACTCCGTCAGTTAGGGAATGATGACTAAAAGAAAAAAAGTTTTCGCAACCGAAAATATTTTTAGNCTCAAGAGGTGTGAGCATGTCTGAATTCCGCTCTATGATAAATGGACGTGTCATGTAAGGATCTCTTAAGAGACGCTCATACCGAGTCACAGCTAAAGCACTGTCTGCAGATTCATTTAACATGAATTCTCTTAATTCTTGTAATATTTAGGCATTTAGGTAAGTTTGCAGCTTTTGAAAGCGAGTAAACGAGAACAACACTCAACATTATGTGCGTTGGATGTGTTTGATTCTTGAGAGGAAGAAAAAAAAAGTGCAAAAACTGTAGAGAAAACCCAATTCATATTATACGCAGTTCTAGAATTCTCAAGGGATAATTTAATATTTTCTCGATCTTTGTTATTATTCCAAGAGAGATAAATTTTTAAGAAGTGGGAACTATGTCACGTCTGGTCACCTTGATTTGAGATCTTTTCCTTTCAGAGTTCTGTGAAGGTAGTTCTCTCTATCTCTCTGTCTCTCTTTCTCTAAACCATCACCACGACTCCGTCAGTTACTCGCACAGAGAGACGTCACCACGTCAACAATTAGAATACATTAGAACTCCAGCCCATTGTTATTAACATTTCCCTTTTATGTTACTCACTTTTCCATTACTGAGGCATTAATTTGGTTAATGGNACAGAGAGACGTCACCACGTCAACAATTAGAATACATTAGAACTCCAGCCCATTGTTATTAACATTTCCCTTTTATGTTACTCACTTTCCATTACTGAGGCGTTAATTTGGTTAATGACGTGATTCGACACAAAGGGATGTTAATTGGATAATGAATTTTTGTATTTTCTTTGTTTTCATCAATTTCAACTTATTTACTTTGACTTCGTCATCATTGGTTGTGATTTTGGCATCGAGTTTTAATGGCTTCTTGTAACTGTTAATGGAACATTAAGTTGTCTTGAAATAGTCCGAATGAAACGCGAGATCTATGCATCAGTGGTTCGTAATTTGGCTACAAATTTATTTGTCGATGAATTAAATGGTTGTCTGTGAATAATAATAAAATGACAACTACAGCGCAATGCTATTTTTTACTTGTAAAATATCGAATACATCCGATAATAGGTTAGAAAAGAGGATTCAAGTTGCAAGAAATTTCGAAGAGTGACTTTTGTGTGTGAGTGTGTGTGTGTTACTTTTATACAGCAACCAATGCGATGCAATGTGTTAACATCTTCGCGGCCTTCAATTCAAGTAAAAGTTTGTTACTTAGAGTTATTTGTCTTGTGAAACATTTTCATAACAGAGATAAGTTTTCATTTTTTCTTTTCGTTTCTTTGCAAGTTGAGAGCATGGAGCAGGTTCTCAATTCAACAGATTTGTTTGGCACACGTTGTTTAATGTCCGGTTTATTCCCGTGATACTTATTTAGGCGTACGATAAATTAATGGATTTGTTAAATATCGGGATTGTCCCGCTAAAAGCGGGACGTCTGGTCACTTTATCGTAAGATGAAGTATAGAATAAATATTCGAGCATTTTAGAAGTAACATAATAATTCCTCGGCTTTTCTGTAGATAGAAAGAAATATTTCAGAAGGGCTACCAACTTGTCTATAAGTTTCTAGACGCAGGACGAAACGAATATTCGAATTTTGGCCAATCGATAATCTCACAGTCGCTTTTGTGCTAGAGACGCACTGAGCAGCTGACAATAAACAGGTCACATATTTAGTATTTCTTTTGTAATGATTGTTATAAATTTCGATGTGTGTAAACATTTTTGTGCAGGAATGAGTATGGAATTGTTTAAAAACTGTTAGAGTTTGCGCCATTTGTTGTTTGCAGAGCCGAAGAGACCTTTTGTACTTTCTACCAGCAAACATCGTCCGACTATCTGGCATTCCGAAAACATCTCCCCTTCCTTAGAATTGCTGTTCATAAACGGATCGGGGCTGCTTCTCCTCCTTCAAGTTCTCGGGAGGTTTTTATCTTTCCATCGTTTCTTCTCTATTTACTCGGTTTAAAAAAAAAACGCATTACGTCCTGTACAATTGTCTCTGCGTCTATCTCTCGGTCCCCCAGGGGACTTAATTCTAGTAAGTACGTGTTTGGCGAACACGGGACCCCGAGCTGAGTGTGGCACTGCTTCCACTTACTTGTGCCATGCTCCTTCCTTTCTCTTTTCTGACCTCCCTTGGTCACCTCTTGTTCTTTTCGATCCCGACGCTAGTAGGGCTAGGGTATCTTTCATTTTCCTCTTTCCTCTTCTTCTTCTTTTTTTT
>NNCF01130789.1:19360-33364 GCA_002313205.1 Laupala kohalensis | reverse complement strand
TGAATAAAGTTTTTACATCTTTAATCAGGATAAATGTTTTTCATCACCTTCCTCTGTCGCAAGATCTCGAAAGTTAATTAACACCTAGATGACTTACTGCCAACTTACAATTTACTTTATAATTTTCAATTCTTTTTCTTCAGATGTTGGGAGAATTTTAGGAACGTTTTATGGTCATTCTTTTGCTATTAAAATCCCGTTTATCTCTAAATACATGTATTCCTTTCCGGAATTTGTGTAAACTGTAGTCTTAGTGCTATTTAAAACTTTTTAAGATATTCTTATGTAGGTTCTCAAGACACATTTAAATTTTTGTCAGCTGTTGGAGTTAAATTAACACAGTTATGATTCATCTCGAATTTTAAGTGACATTTTTTGTTACCATTTATTGTATTTACTATGTATTAGAATCGACACGAATTCATTACAATTGTCGAATTATTTCTTTAAGAATTTTTGAATCTGCTATTGCTTTAGGACCCTTGATCGGAATTGATGGGATGATCTCTTGTTTGCTACCGGAGAGGAAATACGTTTGATAACCCTAGATGGGTTATCCCACAAAAAGCAGTTAACAACTGCTTTTTGACTAATTTTTTGAATTATTTAATTCCATCTAAGGTTGCCGTCTGTTTCTCTCAGTATTCGTGCTAGGTTGAAGAGCGTCCGAGTGTGTATCTGAGAGAGAGAGAGTGTCATACTATCTTCCGGATTTTAAAAATGTAAGTCATGAGAGGAAGAATTAGTTGTTGCGATCGTTCGAAATTCGCACTTGCCTACAATGAAAAATCATTCCTAGGAGATGTTTAAATTGTTTTAAGCGTTTCCCGTCCCATTCACCATTGTAGAGGTATACATCACGTCATGCTTGAGTGCCCCCCCAGGGGACCTACATCTGGTAAGTACGTGTTTGGCAAACACGGGGTCCCGAGCTGACTTGTATTGCTTCCTCTTACTTGTGCGAGGCTCCTTTCTCTTTTCTGATCTCCCTTGGCACAACCCGGGCACTGAATGTTGGTTTTGAGTGCGTCCATTCAGCCGTTCGACCAATGCACCGAGCGGAGTCACGTTGGTTAAAGAGCAGCGCGTCTTCAAGAATGGAGAGAGAAGTGCAACCACGAGTATTCGGGTGAAATCTCCCTCCCGAATACACGTTCATGAGAGACAGTCGACTAGTATATGATATTATAGGGCCACTTACAAGGCAGAGTTAAAACCGGTCTAAATGAGGGAGTAGCTAGCCCCGGACGAAAGTTAGACCTTTCGAGCCTAACCGATGTTCACTGTTACAAGACAGCAAGCGAGGGATCAACGACACGGACAGAAAAGGGAGTAGCTAGCTCTTGTCAAACTTTAGTTGGCATTACCGAACAATCGATCTCTGAGAAATCGAGATACCTTACCAGATGTTATGTTGGTCACGTGAGCGAGTGCAAACTCTTACGAAAGTTAACGCAAATGTCAATGGTTGTATTTTACCAACCGATACAAATATTTCCGGAGTATTCTAGTGTATTGTTATGAGGTTGGCATAGGCTCTAATGACCTTCGATGTNCCCCCCCCCACACACACACACAAAAAGGAGGTGATTATTGGGATACGTGCTTCCTAATGTGTTTTTGAATTTTGATATATTGGACTTTTGGCTCTTATCGGTTTTTTTCTTTATTGTTTCTTCGGTGAATTAGGCGCTATATTAGTTCTTTTTGGATTGTTGGTGACATAGGCTACGTTTTCTAGTACTATTCTTTCTGATTTTTTGACGATAATAGGCGACAAATTCTGGATTTCTGTTGTATTACGGCACTGTTATTTTAAAGAAGGTGGATAGAGCGCGGTAAGTGAATAACATTTCAAGTACATGTAAAACATAGCTTCAGTTAATAATAATGAGCTTTTCTGTGAAGAAAGCAATTACATGCTTCGTATAACTACGTGGAGGAGAATACAAGTTTGGATAAAGTTACTGTCACTCATTGTTGTCAGAGTTGGTAAAATACCAGACCTATTTTGTTTTATTAAATTTAAAAGTTGTATGTTACTTTTCTGTTAGTTAATAGTTCCATCTTTTATATTAAATCATTTTTTTCCCTATTCATGAATGTAGTGTCATTTCTCAATAACTATACTTTCACAGTCATTGCTCAAAATGCTACATAAAGGGTTGTCAGATAAATACTAAAAAAATAATGTGTTTTTTAAAACAGTTATTAACGCCAATTTTATTTCATTTTGATAAATCAAAAATACACTACTTTTGGATCGATATAGTTTCTTGTATTGATGAAAATGACGCGACGAATTGCGATAGAACGATATTACAAATCATTTGTACATAATTCTTACAACTAAGGGTTGTCGCGAAAACAGTTCTGTCTTCGCGAAGATAATAAGCTTCTATTCTATTTTACAATGCAACCAACAGTTAAAGATAATCGCCATTCGAGTTCATTGCGACCCAAAGGATAGCAGAATCTGAAAAGCTGGCTGGACGATGTCACACGCCTAACGTGATGTAGGAATATTAAAGTATTACATGGATGTCACAGACTGTTAAAAATGAAAAAGCTACGAACGATTTTAAGATTTTTCCTTTTTTAGAAGAGCCGTAGTGACTCTTTCCCTTGTGTGGGACTCGCCGAATATCTCGACCGTACCCACTAAAAACACCCTCCTGAATTCATTAATATTTGGATTTTGAACTCTTCGAGAACGTGAGTCGCCTTCTTGAGGGNGAGGGTTTACGTTTCATCTCTCACAAACCGTACTCTTACAAGTCGTATGGCAGAAAGTTCGGAAGATCCGAGGTACGTGGTCCTCATTTTCCATCCCTGGTCTCAATGTAAATGGACGGGTCGAAACTTCACCCGAAGTCATCGCAGAGGAACTTGCATCGCACTACGAAAGAGTCTGTAACTCCTCCGGTATTTTTCTCCAACGTTTCTTCAACAGAAAGCTCGCGCGGAAAAGTGTTGGTTGGATTTCTCCGGTTGCAGAGACGAGGAATACAACATTCCTTTCTCTATGACGGAACTGACCTCCCCCCCAGGGGGCTAACATCTAGTTAGTACGTGTTTGGCGTACACGGGGCTCCGAGCTGAGTGTGGCATTGCTTCCACTTACTTGTGCCATGCTCCTTCCTTTATCTATACTGACCTTCCTTGGTCACCTCTTGTTCCTTTCGATCCCGACGCTATTAGAGCTAGGGTATGTTTCATTTTCCTCTTCTTCTCTTTCCTCTATTTCTTCTTCTTCCCCTCTCCCCAGGGGGCTTACATCTAGTAAGTACGTGTTTGGCGAANTTGGTCTCTGGAATCGCGAAACCTTCTGTCCACTATCCAATGTGGTTTCAGAAAACAGCGGTCAACGCTGGAACACCTTGTTGCGTTGTCATCTACCATCTCATCAGCTTTTGTATTAAGGGAACACCTCGTGGCTATCTTTTTTGACTCGGACAAGGCTTATGATACAACCTGGAGATACGGAATCTTACGCACATTGCACACGTGGGGATTCCGTGACTGTCTTGCTCTGTTTCTGGAGAATGTTTTGTTATATTGTAACGGGAGGGATTTTAGTGGGTATGCTTGAGTCATTCGGCGAGTCCCACACGCGGGGAGAGTCATGTTTGCTCTCCTTAGTGCGTAACTACATTTTCCCGACCTGTACAAAAGTTTTAAGGGCTTTAAAGACCTCGATGTCGATGAGCCGTAAACACTCCCCCCCCCCACCTCACACACAAATTGACGAGCTCTTCGAAACCCCACAAAAACGTATGTTATGAGGAACTAGCCTTTGTATTGCACATTGAATAGTATATTTCGGTTTATTGAATATTGCGCAATATCTTCATCTTTTTAAAGTATTCTCGAATTACATTTAAATACATTATATACATTAGTACTGGAATGTACCTCAATTTCCTCGTTTTGTGTGCTTTATGCGACGGGGCCTCGAAAGAAAGAAGAGAATCATGCTCTCGTTGTTATAGCTTCATTTTTCGTCTCTTCGTTTCCGAAATAAAAACGCCAATTATTTAAAAAGGACGTTACATTACGCTTTGAAGAAAGAATATTTGTAACGAATTTTACGTGTGTTCCATAATACTACCTTCCATAAACCATGCGTCATATTAATAAAATATTGTACCCTACGTATTATCCTCATGTCCTTCTTATATTTCTAATGCTAAGTATAAAACCTTATGAACTTGCTTACACAGGGGAAGTAGTAACTGCCGCGTATTATTAAGATAAATAAAATCTGGCTACATCGAATTAAATTATTCGTATCTTCGTACAGAACATAATTTAGATTCACTTTGACGTAGTAAATTAAAACAAAGATTAAAAATTTAAATTCGAACTATTCTCATAATGCACAAATTTTTTCCAAATACACTTTCGTCTTAAGCAGTGGCATTTTGTGTAACTTTCTATTATTTAAGCACCTTTGTGTAATACGCCGCGACTGAGAGTTCGGATGTTTAGAGTGACGCCGGATACGATGCGTGTTGCTCCAAATGACCTTCGCGTATAGATGCTGCTACACGTAAGGGTGCTCCTGCAACACAATGGGTTCCCTCATTTTGCAGCTGAAAGAATTGCTCAAGANTTCTTTATACTGGATGGGAACAATTATATTGTGATTTTAAAACTTGATAATTAATTTAGACTTTCCTTCTTTGACGCAAGGGTCGCATCGCATTGAGTCGCGTGAAGCGGCTGTCATTTACGATCGGACAGTTTTTTCCACAGTTTCTGGTGATTGGTTCTTGAAAATGCCGCGTGAGGTATGGAAATCTTAATGTCCTTGTGCTCTCAAAAGCATTAAGGACAAACAAACATGAGTCCGCAAAAGTTTCTTCAGATAAGCCCATAGTAATTTGAAGTCTAATAATTCAAACTTTTGCGCCGTAAGGCTACAAAAATTCATCGCCACTGGATAGAGAATGGTTAAAACTATCATTTAAAACATTTTTTTGGGGGGCTGGAGGGTACTCAAGTCCAATCCCTGTGATGCACTTAATACCTTCTGTGATTACCGGAACTGTGCTCCCCATCGCATCCATCATCAAGCTCGTACTATTTTCCTCAAGTCCATCAATTCCGTCATTCAACACATTGCATTAAATCAACGTTAGTAATACGTTCATGAAACTTTGTACGTCAATGCACAAAAACGTCTTTGATACAGACTCCAAGATCATTTTAAAAAATGATATTGATTACGAGCACCCCAGAGACTGGAGCGTGATGTACCTCCGGAAACGCCAGAGGGTAAAGTTTCTCGTACAAACATAGCTTTTTATCTTCTTGATTTTTTATCGGTTTCTTCTGTTCCTGGTGACTCTCACTACTTGTGAATCAAAAATAGTCTTTTTGTGGATCTGAACTTTGATCCGGAATTCTTTATAAGATGCTTTTTTCTCTGCAAGTAATAGGTGTACTATATATATCGTACATTACATACAATACTCACCGATCTAGTTTTTTTCTTATCTTAGGAGTGAGCTGAAATTTTTAAATGCGCCTCTGCCTTGTTAGGGTTTTTAATCGGTATCGATGGGATGGTCCCTAGCTTGCTTCCGGAGAGTAAACTAGTTTATTGTCCTCCGCATTGGTACACGAAATTAGACGAAAACCAGGTCCTTCGGGGAAATAATTCGAAAAGTTTTAAAATTCGGCAATTAGGTGTAGAATGTAGTATTATTTCCAGGAATTAACTCTGTTCCAAACTTTTCGGACTCAGGCATCCCTAAAAGTCACCCCTAAAGTGCACGTTTGCGGTTTTTACCGTTTTGAGATGTGATGATATTTGAGTTATGAGTTGTAATTCAGGTTGTTGTTTTTAGTGGGTATGGTCGAATCATTCGTCGAGTCCCACACGCGGGGAGAGTTATGGTGGTTCTCCTTAGTGCTTAACTGCATTTTTGCTACCTGTACAAGTTTTTAGGGCTCTAATGACCTCGATGTGTAATGACTTGAAATAAGGATGAAAGCTTGTGTGTAATGACTTGAAATAAGGGATTGGCAACAAAGTTTACGTAATGTTACCGAGATCCGTTTTTATTTCATGGAGATAACTTTTCCATCATCTAATACAACGACGGACTGACATCCCTCTGGAACAATAACTTCCAACTACACTCAGCATTTCAAAATATTTTTTTTTTATAATTTGCTTTTCTTCGTCTTTAAATAGCGAATACAAATATGTAGTAGATTTTATTTCAAACACCTCTAGTTTTCCTCTCTGATTTAAATTTGTTCCGGAAAAAGAATTTTTTTAGTAAATCCTTAATGCTAAATATATGAATTCCGTTACTCTAAAATTAATAATAAACTTAGGGGTTAGAAATTACCTTATATTAGTGAGACTAGAACCGTTGTCAAGTGAAATTACCTGGCAAAGGTAATTAATCTCGGATACAAATTGGAAGTGCGATATATATTAACTATTTTGTGTTTATTTGTTGTGTGCGTTGAATATGACGATAATAACTGTGAATGGAGAATTTTCTTTTGAAGTCTGGGACACACATTAACCGGCAGTCGCCTGAATGTTACCTTGAAACCCGGGCCCTACCCGATTTCCATTGGTGAATTTCGAAGCTCTGAGCTCTGACGTGGCTAGATTGTGTTTAGGAATATGACTATTTGACGTCTCTTCAGTTTTCATCAAGAACTTCTCTTCCGACTCAGCATCCGCGAAACTTTAAATAAAATCGTGCCAAGTTGTAGTCTTAGTGAAATCGTGTCAGTGAGATTATAATTTGGTTATTTATTCTGTTTATGTTAAAACTACACCTTTCACCAGTAGTTCATAAATTCTAGCTCCGTACAAACCGCGAAGCAATATTTACATCGGTTAAATAGTTACGAAGTGCTTGAAGGATTCTTTCTAGAATTAGCATCATATTCCGCTGTCGAATGCAGTCTTTTGGTAAACGAACGAAAAAATAGCTTCCAGAATTAAATTTACAGAATTTCCTAATATTTACATTAAATAACGTTTTGAGTTTCTCCGTACATCTTGAGACATTTTTATAATGTTCTACTATTTACGAAATTTGTGACATGTGTAACAGTTTTTATATGAATTCCGTCAGAAATCACACGAGGATTTATTTGAAGGAAAAAAAATAAAATAAATAAAAAACCCTCGACAGTTTTTTTAGAAATCTGTAAGAGCCCCTTCAACTTGCAAGTACTAGTTTCGCAAGGTCCCAATTTTTATTAGATTAGGGTTTTAGTGATAGCTTTGTGTCGTACCTCATTTAAAGATAACGACGGAAACATTCTAGTGTGTAGTGTCGGTGAGTGTGCGCACTAATCTGTAATCTGTCGTTTCGGAGGCACTCGGCCCTTATTTCTTTACAGTGCATTGGTAGAAACACATTGTCGCGTCGTGTCGTTAGGCGTCATAAGACTCCACCGTCGCTGTGGCGCGATTCGAGGAGAGCCTTCACACGACACGACACAATGTCGCGTGACACGATGTGTGAGACCGATCTGCTTCCGATGCGTCACGACTCACCATTTTGACACTGAAGTATGTTTGCAGACTAAGGGTAGGATTATGCTGGTAATTTTATAATACTCGATTTTACGGAGAGAAGTTGGTTTGGCTGAGATTTACCAACAATTCTCGGAAATGAAACGGTTAATGTTAATAAACTATTGAATTTTATGGGTAGATCGGGAGGGTTCTCGGGAGGGTTTAAAAATTTTCATTCCCTTTTCATCTTTACTGTCTTCCTTGTTTTCATTGTTCGTTTCTGTAATTAGAAAATATAATATTTAGAAATTCTTTTCCTTTTTTTGTGATTTAATGTATTTTTATTCTGTTTTCTTTTCTTTCATCTTTGTATTTGGATATTTGTTGATTTCAGGAGGTTTTTTTTAGTGGGTATGGTCGAGATATTCGGCGAGTCCCACACACAGGGAAGAGTCATTACGGCTCTTCTCTATGGTGATAAAATGCATTTTTCCCTACTTGCATGGGCTCTAATGACCTTGATGTTGACGAGCCCTAAATCCCATTTTAAAATTTTTTTAAAAAAATAATAGTACCATAAATAGTCATGGGTGCTGTGAGTTGTCGGTGGGGAGAGGAAATGGGTATATAATGAAGTTGAGGGATCTTGAAGTTACCGACGCAGTTGATGAATGTCATATTTATAAAACATTCGTAACAGTTACGTAATATCGATTATTGCTTGAAGACAGTCCACTCTCGCGAGAGAAGGAAGGTGTGTGTGTGGGTGTGAAAGGGTTTACTTCAGAAAGGGAATTTGAACTCTCTCGAGGGCAGTCTCAATGCGTAACTTTAAATCAAATGCTGTTTAACAGTCTTATTCGTCGCCAATTATACGGATCAATGAGATAATTTTTTTTTTCATTATTACGAGGCAACTGTTTTCTTTTATTTTCTTTCAACTTTGTATTTGGATTTTCGTCGAATTCGAGAGGGTATTTTTAGTAGGTTCTGTCGCTCCCGCGTCCACGACAAATTCCACACATCCTCGACACCATCGCCACATGTTGGGACTAAGTAAATTATATACAGAGTTGATGCGAGTCCATGAGTTGTAATCTCACGACCTTTAACTGACGAATGCTATATTTTGTGATTTATTTATATATTTGGTAATGGACGTTAATTCTAGCTTAACTTTTGCACGTATCACAACTTAGCTCTCCTTCCATCTATTTTTGTTCAACAGACGATGCAAAAGTGTCACAGATATCTGTATGACGTAAAGAGAGTTTTTTTTTTTTTTTTTTTCAAATACAGCTAAACAACCTCTGTCAATGAGCCGCGATGATTTATTTTGTTAATTTTTTCTGTTATTTCTGCAGAAGGACGTGAGGAAAGTAGAAGCGATTGATCTGCTGCCAGTGCTTTGCACAGCGCACTGTGGGCTGCGAGTGAATTCACCGCTCCGCAAATTTCCCGGTTTAATGATTGTCAGTTCCAACTGCGTTAATCTTGAAATGACGTCCAAGGCGTGGTTGCAGATGACTTATTTTGATTGGACAATCAAACAATTACAGTGGCACTTCGTACACTTGGGTCACGATCTTCTGTCTAGAAATTTAGCTTAGAAAATACGAAAGTAATCCGATATGAAATAGTGTGTTACGGAAACTTCCAGAACCGTGATCTCACAATCAATACACCAACGCCAACTATCAAGCTTTTTTATTTGAATCATCAAAAATATCGTTTATTTTAATTGCGAAACTTTCAGATCGACTAATAGATATCCAAACGAATACAAGAAACAGTCATAGAATACATAGAATACAGTCGAGCCAAACGATGTTGAAGTAGAGAGGCGATTGGACCAAACGAATACAAGAAACGGAGAAATATAACAAAACGTAGTTCAGGAGAAGACACTCTTCTTCACAATGCTATGACGAATATTCGAAACATTAACTTCATCCGACCAAAAGTGGGGAATCGTTGAACAAAAACGTAATTGCAAGTCGACAAAATAAATATCAACTCGAACTTGTGCATCGTAATTCCGAAAGATGAAAAAAAATATTTCAAAATACTATCTACAAGAATACTGTTCAGATATGCGTTAACCAGAAAATTACAAGAAATAAAATAAATATTAAAATCGTTATGATAAATCGAGGGACAGATGCCGAAGAGGAGTCTAAAACATGCTTATTATGAACATAGAATTCCGAAAATTAAATGCATACGGCGAACTGACATAGCTATTAAATCAAAAACATTAAACGGAGTCTACAAATACATAATACCAACTACATTTTACAGGCACTAGTCATCATACTCAATTACGAAATCAAGGAAACACGTTCTACAGCAAATGTGTAGCGGTAGCTACATAATGACATTGACTTATCATTTGGCAAGGCCACTCCCAAGAACTCATGCGTACGACAGGAGACATGGCTGATTACAGAACCTGACAACTGAAGTTATTCGTTGAAGAACCAGAAGCTCATTCTCTTACAAGCTTCCCTCAGAGTGACATTACGCTCCGCGTTCTCGTACGGGTGATCAGCACCCACGTGCTACATGCTATCATTTTTATTCGGTGCTTTAAATTGAATTTATGTTTGCATACTTTCTTATAGGTTATGGAATCTTACCTTCTCTTATCTTTTATATTTTGCGGGGATTCATTCCAGAACCTGCTTAGTACATTTAAGTATTAATATCAATCAAGCCCTTAATTTTATTATTACAATTCGTTTAGTTCTGGCCACTGGTACGTCGTTCTATTGTTTAATTTGTTTACTCTCGGTTGCTAACGAGTCACTCGAGCGAGATAGAACTTGTCATTATTAGTCATAAAAATCGAATTTACGTAATTCTAAAATGTCGACTAATAACACACATCCTCCCTCCCCCATCCCCTTCGACGGAGAGCTCGTGTTCCACTACGTTGTCACTACCTGTTTTTTTTTTGTTTTTTTTTGAGAGACAAACCCACAGCGTGGTTTGCTATCGCGGAAGCGCAATTTCACGTGAAGGGGTAATAACCCATTTCCCCGAAACACGTCAGTATTGTAAATAATTTAGAGAGCAGTAATATGAGGGAGGTATACGAGACGCTACTAACATCTGACCCACAGAGCGCCGCGACTTTCCCATCGTTCACAACGATTGCCGCGACGCAGGGAAACATGTTAACCCGAACATGAAACGTGGGCTCGTGGCAAAGTCCACGACGTGTAGGAGGTGCCAAAGTTTTCCAGACGCCCGCAGCGGCAGCAGATGTGCAATCGATGACGATGCTCACACAATAGATAGCGGAACTGCAGTCGATGCTCGTCAACCAGCGCCTCCCTTTGCGTCCTTGAACTTTGCCTCATAAAATATGTTGGTACCACGCCACATTCGGAAATCAAGCGAAAAGGTGTAATACCCCGCGCTTCTACCCGGGAAATGAGTCAGAAGACCCTTAATCACCACTCGTTCACTCAGACGAGTGAAGTTTAAACGGAAACCAGACTTCTTCTACTATTGAACTTTCTATTACAGAACACCAATGGCACTAATCTTCTAAGCCGTACTGGAAACTCTGAATTAGAATACGAACTTTGATTCTCGTGCAAAGAAAAATATAGCAACATTGTTGCAGTTCCTACAGATTGTTAGTGGCAAAATATCGATTTAAAATAACCCATTGTATTTAATATATTTCTATATTTCTGCTTTCCTCAGAAACTGAACCAATGTCATGGACTTCCAGTATTCCAATTCCAATGCACCGCGGTACTAAAGTCTGTATGAACCCATGATTACATCTATATATTTCCATTGTTTTGTTCATTATGCGTCGGTTTTCCACTTGACGCTCCGAAGACAAGGAATGACTTGATTTTTGTGAAATCATAGTGAACCATGACTCGCACAGCACTTTCGTATTTGACTAAGGCACTATCTATACAACGCGAAAGCAATATAGTATTATTTGTTGAAGCAAACTTCGACGACATTGAACCTGATATGGGAAATGTAAATGCTCTTCTCTTGACGGTGCGTCACCTACTAACTGATTGCATAATTTCTTATAGTATATAGAATCTTCCCTTCCCGTATCTCTTATATTTTGTGGGGATTCATTCTAGAACACGCTCAGCACATTTAAGTATTAATATCAAGCAAGCACTTATAAAAATGAATAGCTCCCCGATAAATGGATCATTAAATCACATGCTTTTTCACAAACATAATTCAAAAAAAAATTAAGCACGTTTTACCAAACGTGACGAGTTTTTAAAANCCACAAAAAAAAAAAAAAAAAAAAAGTTTTTAAAATAATCTGAAATGGACAAAATGTAAGGTTAATAATGGAAGGTGGTTCGCGCCAAAGCTTGGCCTTCAGTTCAACACGTTGTGGATTGAGACAAGGAAGAGAATGCTGCGACTGTCCTCGTTATTTAACAGAGGAGTACGATGCATCATGTCATTGTTCGTGAAGATTTCTGTATTGTTTTTTTTTATTTCACACAATAAATGAATGCTTTCAATAGAATGAATGATCTTCATGGTTTGATAGCAAATTTTGTGTAAGTGACTGTTCCTCAGTTAGGTTTCTCCTCAAATCTCATTTGCCGGGAATTTTCGAGTTCGTTGAGATATGTGAATAATGAATTTGGCAACGTCGCAGAAACCTCTCTTCACGAGGTACGAAGATATAAGACGTATCGAAAACTCCATATCGAAGGATAATTAACTCTCTCTCTCTCTATGCGCCCGAAAAGGCTGAGATCCTCCCATAATATGCATCTTACGATCTCTGCTTTCGTGATTGNCGTTCTGACGGTGGAATAAAGATACGGCTGTCAAGTATTTCTTTTTCTTTATCTTTTTTTCTCCTATTTACCTAGTTTTGCACTTTTGTATAAATTTTATCTTATTTACCAGCCTTCTCTGACCTTCCATATTCATCTCCTTCCGGTGTAATGCAACACGCTGATCTAACCTTCAATATTCGACATATTTGAACTATTTGTATTTTAGTTCCTATTCATAATCGCGCACTCGGAAACGAAGTAGTATTTTAAGAACTTCTGGTCGGGTAAAAAATGGCAACGAACCGAGAATCGAACCGGTAATTTCAGCTTTGATCGCAGGGATGTGCCCCACTACACCACCTGTTTGCACATTTAAACGAATCATGTTTTATTTTTTATTCTCTTCGTCTGCAGATGGTGGATATACCTGTTTCTTCAACGTGATAACGTCTGCAGATCCAATGATAACAATAATTAAATATTATTGTTATTGTTACAAATGTTATTTAATGCAATTTCTTCCTTGAACTGGACACAAAAACGAGAGACTGTGGACCTCGTGACTTCTTAATCTCTTGGTGATACATCGAGGAGAATTTCAAGACATTTCAATAAATAAAGTGAATTATTCTCGACCAACTGGAATACATTCATCACAAATTTTTTGAGTTAAATTTGCTTGTGCCCACGAATCCCGAAAATATTATTTTATTGCGTAAATATAACACGTAAAGAATCATTAAATATTTTGACATTGAAATAATTCTGTTGACTGATTGTTTGATTGGAGTAAAAATTCTCTTGGAATGAATAGATGATTTTGGGGTTTCTCCTAAATCGGTTCCGATGTTTCTTGAAGAGGTGAGGGGGCACAAAGTGTTCATCGTTCACCCAGAAAATTACACACAGATCATGTCGTGTTAACGTGACGTAATAAGCCACTTTATTTCTTGCTTTGGAATCAAATTTCTTCTAGTGTGGAATAATTAATATCTTCGAACAACGTCATGAAATATTTTCTCTTTGCAACGCTCGATACAGAATATACAATGATGATTGCAACGGAACAATATGTGTCATATATTAATTCATAGTTCTATTTTTATCTATTTTTTTTTTGGTCTTTGATCACATAATAGACTGTCTTGTCTTTAACATAGTCGTTGCAAGACCCAATTATGTATTATATAAATTATTTAAATACTTGTACACGAACATAATTTAATACAATTTCAAACATTTAAGAAATTAAATAACTATCTAAATATTCTTTATCGAGATGAATATAGATTTCTCATATCGTACGAACTCTTCTGATCTCCATTAGGCCTCTGTGTTGGATGCAATTCAAATATCTAAACCAGCATGAAATGTTATTTTCAATATTAGTTTTTTTCATGTAACAGACGATTATGCAATATGATTACATGTTTTACGAGTTAATATTAATTATTATTTGAAATCTGCTAAAATAAAAAAATAAATAAATAAAAAGTTCATACTTTCCACGTCTTGGGAATCATCACTTCCTGAATTCATTGAGTAGAATACTAAATTCAATAATATCTGATAAATTACCTTAAATAGCATAAGAGAATTCCTACAATATGCCTATGTATATCCCAGAAGACGTCTTCTTGGGGTTTTCTAATAACTTCAAATCTCAAATTGCTTCTTCTCCTTTTATATGGCATAAAAATGCATTTTTTT
>NNCF01130784.1:0-11426 GCA_002313205.1 Laupala kohalensis | reverse complement strand
GCGGTAGCTCGACCTTGACCGTCGAATAATAATGATGTTCATCTGTTTCATTTTTTGTATGTTTTTAAGCCTGCTTTGTACGAGAACGAGACGAAGGAGAAAAAATTCGTATTGTATCGTATATAATTGTTTTATGCTCATTTTTCATATTGAAACATTTATTTTTCATTCGCATTATTAATACTGTGAATTATTTCTTAATTGAAAATATTGTTGACTAGGTTATTGAATTTCTTCACGACAATGAAGTCCTGTTTTTTATAATCTCCAATGAGATTAATTCTTCTTCAACAATAGGTGTATTTTTTATTGAAGTAATCTTCTTTGCATTCAGTCTTGTGAAAACGCTGTTCCTATGATCCTGCTTCCAGCTACAGATGTCTTCTAGCAGAATATCTTCTGGCAGAATTTTGTGTTTTGTGTAAAACAGCGATGCAGCACGGCCGGATCTGATGGTACGCCAGCCGTCATCAGCTGCATCGCCAGGATCTCCTTTAGGTACCGGATTATTAGCCTGTCACCTCCGGGCGCCAGAACCTGCACAAGGTATTGGAGTGCAGCTTCCAGCATGGGGGTTTCCTCTAGCCTCGCGAGGATGTGACTAATCCGAAGGCCAGAGTACACCCCTTCTGGAGATGCATCCAGTGGTGTTGGTTCGGATGTACAGACCTCTTCTGTCCAGTCCCCGAGATCCTCTTCTATTACACCCAAAGGCGGAGCGAAACATAGTCCGCAACACCAGCTGAGGCAAGAAGGAAGTCCTCCGCAAACGGCTTGAAGGCAAGATTTAATGCCTCCAAGAAGAGCATTGGTCGGTCTGCGCAAGAGCAAAGAACGGTGTTGTCCCTGGTCACCCTCGCTCGCAGGTAGGTTTTCGGCCACGTAACCTGTGTCCAAATCTAGGACCCAGGCGTTGGCCGTTGACTTCCCTTCGACGAACGTGAGTGTGGAGTCGTCATCGAACTCCGAGTTAGACTCGAAGAACTCTTCCTTCCCAGAAGAAACTCCACCCTGGTTGCACTCAGATGTACAAGGGCAAGGGAGGATCACCGTGACCTCCTGAGAGAAACGCACACGACGAGTCTCACGCTCCACTTTGGATTCGGAGAACTGGACTATTCCTCCTCGGAACAAACAGCACCACTAACCAGATCGAACACAATTACACTCCCTGTCTCGTAGTCGCTGTTCCTGGAGCAAAGCTTGCGTATACCTTCCACTGCGGAACCGGGTACCAACCTACTACCGGTTGTAGCCAACGAGACATCGCGACCGTGGAAGGTGAGGATATAATCCTCACCAAACCGCGACCAATCTCCATCTTGAACTTTCGGGGGTGTCACAAACCATTTCGGCCCTTTCCGATCCCTGAAACCCGACGGAAGGCTTACTAAAATTCCTCAAAAGCACGTACAACAAGGAGCTCCGGTGGCCCGGAAAAAACCCCTACGGCTCAGACTTAGATTAGTCTATGATCCCGAATGACTCTGCCTGCAGAGACTTTCATCAGTCTCAGGGCAACATCATTTCCTAGAGCCGCGGATATTACCTTTTGCTCTAAGACAACTCCATAACTTTCCTCTAGCTCTTCTCTAACCCACGTATGCCTCTCGCAGGCGTATAGTGCGTGTTCAGCTGTATCCGTCTCACCACATTCACAGAACGGGGAGACTGCTTGACCCAGATCATATAATTTGCCCCGGAACGGCTGATGCCCACAAAGCAAATGGACCAGTTCCCGGGACGGGGAGAACTTCGTTTTCCCGGCCAATGTAACGTCCGGGAAAATCTCCCTATATGAGCCCTCGACGTCCTCCGCCTGCCAGCGAGCTTGCCAGATCCTGAGAACTTATTTTGTTATGTAGGCTTTGTCAGACACCGTGTTGGTATGGCCCGGGATGTACGAGACATCGTTCAACATGCGGCAACCCCTTTCTAGCACAATACCTTGCCCCTGCTTTGATTACTTAAAGGTCAAGAGGCAGTAACCCTGTCAGGACTTGAAGCCTGACAGTGGGAGCTGATCGATGTGCTACAGATAGGAGTGCTCAAAGAACCCCCTTGATAGCCATATCTGTTGACGACGTGCAACAGAGCACTTAGGATTGCTCAAAGAGCCCCCTTGATAGCCATAAGAGCTCTGCCGCACATCGTCAAACGAGCTCGGTGCGCCCACATTGATGCACGGTACAGGATTATTGGCAGGAATGCGCCCCGATAGATGGTCATCAGGGCTTCTTTGTCGCTTATAAGTCGCTTCTTTGTCGATAGTCTCATGAGCTTATAGAAAACGTTTTTGGCCTTAGCTGTCACAGTCTCTACATGCTCGAGAAAGTTAAGCTTACAGTCCAAAGTGATCACTTGATATTTCTGCGAATTCAACACACCGATCGATCTATTATTTAGCCTGATCAGCGGAGGGCGATTTGCATGTGATCCCCTTATGATCATGAGCGATGTTTTGCTCTCAGAAACAAGTAAATTCTTCCTGCGGCACCAATCAAAAACGACGGCTAGTGAAGTTTCCTCTGCTTCCTCCACTTCCCTCCGGCTATTACCCTCAATAACCAATGCCAGATCATCGGCATAAGCGATGTACTTGAATCCTCGAGATGTCAACTCCCGAAGGAGCGGATCCATCTCGAGGTTTCACATCACCGGATCTGAATTAGATCCCTGAGGCCAGTCTTTGGTCAGTATCTTCGAAAGCAGGACATCCATGAGACACCCCTGCCTCACGATCACAAAAATAACTCTCATACAAGCCTTATAAAATCAGTGGACAACCCACTTCCCTCAGTCATGATCGGCCACCATGCGTTATGAAAAGCCCCTGATATATCAACAAATATCACGGCTACATGTTTATGTTGGTTTTTAGATGTTAGTTGAAACAACCTCTGTACGGCATCTTCCGTGGAGCACCTTGCCCTGAATCCATACTGGGTGTCAGACAGCCCACATCCCTTTTCCACACACTTCTTCAGCTTATCACCCATTAACCACTCCAGCAGCTTACCCACCACTGGAAGAAGGCAGATCGGTCTATAGGCTTTCGGATTATCCTCCGGTTTGCTGCAGGTCTTAGTCAGCAAAATCACGATCGCTCTCTTCTAGATTTGTGGGAAGCAGCCTTCATCGAGGCAACGATTGAAAAGCCTAGTAAGCAAACCGACAAGCAAAACATGCATTTTTAATTATGGACGGTGAGATTCGATCATTTCCCGGGGCATTTTTGAGATTTAGGTTGGCCACGGAATCTCGAACCTCATCCATGGAGAAGCTGGTTACATTATCATTAACGTATCGCTCGAGCAAACCCTCTCTGACGACTAGATGGGATTCGTCCTCAGAGGTAAGGTCGTCGCTTGGGAGTAACGTATCGAGCAGTAGAGTCGTGGTCAGCTGATACCCTACAGTATGCGATGATGATTGATCATCACTACATACCATCCGCAAAGATCTCATAGCGAATGGGATACGCTTTTCAGCTGCGATCTTGTCATGTGTTCCCCAGCAGTCGAGACTCGACATACTCTCAACGTACTCTTCCGACGACTTCCTCTTACCCTTTTTCACGTCGGAGTTGTACCTTCTTCGGGTCTCTCTAAAACTTTCCTCAAGGTCTTCCGTCGGTAAACCCTCCGCTTAGCAGCTTGCA
Source organism: Laupala kohalensis (assembly GCA_002313205.1). NCBI lineage: Eukaryota > Metazoa > Arthropoda > Insecta > Orthoptera > Trigonidiidae > Laupala > Laupala kohalensis. The sequence goes on along the minus strand of NNCF01130784.1, from coordinate 7,765 downwards.
AGGTTCGTCTCGCGTAGACGTACTCTGCCCCTCGTCAACCAACTCATCACTTTCCTCTTCGGCGCCTCGTTGGCCTGAATCGCTTCCCTGGCCGCCTCAGGAATGGCACCGTTCACGCTAAGAGAGACTGATTCACAGGAGGCCCGCTCATAAACTCCCCGCAGCCCCCTGCACAAAGAGATGTTGAACTTCTCGCAGTCAGCTCTTCCAAGCTTGAAAAGATGCAGTGGCTCGTTATTCAGAGTTGCCCCTGAAGTGTGGAGATCGTCCTGGTAACGTCCTGGTCCAACGAACAGCATTTCCATCTTAGGATCGGTGGTCTGATCCAGTATAGTAGTAATCGATTCTACAATCCACGATACTGTCGTGTCCTCTCACCGAGGTTGCCAACGAGACGTCTATTTTCGACTCGCCCATCAGGCTGACGAAAGTGGTCAAACAAGATGCCACGTTGGCCAACTGCAGGTTGTGTCTAGCGATAATTTCCTCAAATTCGCCTCCTCTGGAATCCTCAACTCCGCTATGCCAGTGATGTGATTTTGCATTGGCTTCCATACCTATATGGACTACGTGCCCGCGGAGTTGCCGAAGCACCAAGTCCAGATGACCTAGCAGAGGACCCGTTGGAAACGGATGAGTGGGAAAATATGCTGACACGAAGTATGATGATCGTCTGTTCCACGCCACTTGACACACACCCATGTAACGTGTAGTGAACTGGACGAGCATGAGAACGTCTAATCCAGGGTTGCACACAAGGATGGCAGCACACGGTTTGTCTGTACTAAGTTGTGTAACTCGATAGGACGTCGGGATGAAAGCAACCCTGTTTCCTACCATGTACGGTTCTTGTATCAGCACTACATCGATACCGTATTCGTACACAAACTTTTTAAGATTTTCCATGGCCGCCATCATCTTGCGCCTATTAAGCTGGGCCACGACCAGACTACTCATAGGCGGTTTGCTTCCTAAGCAACACCACCGCCCGTGAAAATTCCGGACACAACCGCTTATTCCCAGCAGGATGGTTCGCTCTCTTGCCAAACTGCCTGCAGGAGCCGCAGCAGATCTCATGCTGCTTACACTGTTCCCGCCTATGGCCCTCGGCACCACACTTACCGCAGACTTCCACTTTTACGCGGCAGTGGACACCCAGGTGTTCATATCTCTGGCACCGAAAACAGCGTATAGGCGTCTCGTACCGGTCGATTCTGTACGAGGACCACTCTACGTACAGGCGCCCGTGTAAGAGCAACGCCCTCCACAGTCGAAGGGGCATCTGTATCACCCAGTTCCTCGATGCATCACCTCGCCCCAGCTTGGTGCGCACGAAGATCTGGGCTACCTCAGTTTTCGAGGCGCTCGTGGCCTCGGCGATTTCCATTTTGACCAGGTCCTCGGTTACTCCCTTCCGGACACCGATAACAATGACCTTCGGGTTTTGCTTGCGGAGGGCCTCCGGTTCCAGTAAACTGGAGTCCTTAACAGCCTTCCTGATCGCCCGGATATCATCGGGGGACGGGCTCTCAATCACCACGCCGTTCGGAACGACGCGGCACCGAGAAACCCGAACCCTTTTGTCACCGACGACTTTCGTCACCTCGGCTCTCACTCCAGATATCGACGATACCTTATTACCCTGTTTTGCTTTCAGCAGTGAGGCAGGGTTCTGTTTGGGCAGCCTCACGACTTCCTTCGCTTACCCCTGCCTCACCGCCTCGGAAAAAGTCGCGGGCTGGCTCACTTGCACCGGATTTTGTGGTACAGACGTGAACGCAGCTTTGGGAACCACCTTGGCGATTTCCTCCACCACGCCCTTGACCAGCTCGCCCACAATCCTCTCTTGGATCGACGACGTGACCTCGCTGTGCGTCGCCAAAGCAAGCTTTGACTTGCCCAGCTCAGCCAAAATGGTCCGCCGATCCTCGACGAGCAACCTGTCCTTTCTCTTAGTGATCAATATGGCCTCAATCGCCTCAATGGAATCCTTGAGGCTCAAAATTAGCTCATGCTCAATTCGGACTACCTTCGGTCCAGAGAGATCCTCCTCCACAAGGGAAGACGACTCCTCCGGTAGGGCCTTGGGCGTCGTGGACGCAGGTAGGGCTCTTTTAGGCTCGGCCATTTTCTCTGCGGTATTATACTCGCTGGCTTCGTGTTTGCCTACACAGAAATCCACGCCAAATTTAGAGGACGACAGCGCACCGCTACGCCGTCCTCTCAGTGAGTAGTCCAAATAAAATATGCAACGCAACTCATTTGGCCCCAAGGCCAAAAGAGTCAGTCAAACATTAGCCTGGCGCAGTACCTTGTGGTGCAGCACGTGAAACAAATATTTTATACTTACGTTAGTGTATTTGAGAACCGCGCCACTTTGCGAAAAGGTAGCTCTCGGTGGTGGGGGTAGATCGGCCACTCTCTGTAGACGCACTCTTCTCTTAGGCTCCTTCGGGACCTTTTGTGAGATATGTTGACTTGGACTTAGGAAGTTGAAAACATTTATGTATTGTAATACAAGAATTACGTTAAAAATGATATTTTAATGAAAAATAATGGTAGAAAAGATTTTCCAACATAAATAGTTTCCTAATATCCAAAGGTAGGTTCAGTATGCTAGATGCAATATGTCACGGGTTCTTGGTTGGTCAGCTCCGGAGAGCGGCTTCCAGGCTGACAGAAGGCGACATGGGGGTGGTTGGAGGTATAAGGATAAGGGAGAGGTTGAGGCTGGTGGGAGGGAATGGAGGTTGGTCAGTTCCGTCAGAGAAACGCCATGTACGGGTAAGCGGTTTAATTCTCACTAGTAAGCGAGGACGTGGTCACAGGCGGTGTCGGGTTCCATCGTTAGACAGGTGATGCGGTTGCACTCTCGGACGTGGCTCTCGTTCGGCAGTCGAACAGACGTGCACGTTGCGAGTGACGAGCTGGTAGCGAGATGGATGGGCCGAAAATGAGCCAAAGTGAGCTACATAGTGAGACGTAGTGAGCTGGTAGTGGGCGAGTAGTGTGAACGAGTCCCCTCCTCGTAGTCTATTAATATTCTCTAAGAGCCGTGTCATGCTGTCCTACACAACTCGTCACTGCCTGCGACGTGTAGATTGTCCCCGATAGAAAGTGCATACGTGAGCCTGACCACAAATAGTTGTTAAAATTTTCAGCATTATATTAAGAATAGTGAACAAATTTTTCAATGGCTGATTCCCAAGGAATTATGCCGTATGTAACTATGCTATATTAGATTCCGTACATAATACATAAGTTGCAGGAGGAATATCTTTCGTGGTTTTTAGCACAATTAAAATAATATTTTAATAAACAGTATATTAAAATCTTTTTATTTTGGTTTTCATTTGATTGTCCCGGCTAAGATGCTGATCAACTAGGATACCAAAGTACTTAACATACTTAACTTATTGGTTCATTAATAATCATGAACTTAATTGTAATTGGAACACTGTCAGTGACTTACAAATGTAATACTGACATTTTACTTATATTCAAAGATAACATATTATCTAGCCAACGTTCCATATTTATTAATGTTTTTAATTTTCTGTATATCATAGTCCATAAGACATTATAACAGAGATAAACTGTGTCATCAGCGTAGGAGAAAATAGCTCATTAAATTAATAATTTTTTGGTCCATATAAATTAATATTCTTTTCTCTTTCGGGGTTATAAAAAGAACAGTGAGTTGTCATATTCTACTCTTACGCCATAAATACAATTTTTGTCCCCATTTCACTGCATCCTAGCCAAATAACTGTTAAACATCCCGTGTCCAATCAATTTTTTTTAAATCGTACAAACATGTTCAGAAATTTTACAAGGAGGAATAAAATGACGCCAAAACAGTGAGAGAACACGACACAAAATGTTATTAACTTTTCAATTAATTTATCTATGAGGAGAATTGAGAAAGTGATATGGTATTCAAAGTTAAGGGACAACAAATTACATTAGACGTTGAATGTTCTGATCTTTAACAGAGATGTAGGTTTCGCACCGACGTCACATGTATTCGTATGTTCTTCTCGGAGTCTCGCGAATTCTCACGACGTCGCTGCAAAGTCTGTATCACTGCTAGTGTGCTATAATTTGAACATCTCTTGTATTTTGTTTTTGTTGAAATTTGAAGATCTATATTGCGGTCTCAATTACCCTAAAAATTGCTTTTCTCTTCATTTCTTACTCTGTCTCTGAGTGATTTTGTCTACATGAAAAGACATTTCCGAACATGTCTGCCATGGAGAATTTTGGTTCTTGATATTGTGATCTGTAATACATCTAACGTTCTACGTGGACATTCTATATAACAGAACTTGGAGATTTTCTGGTGTCTTTAAAACAAACTCTAGTTCACGTGCAACGAATGGGAAGAAACATAAAAACATGTCGTGTTCGAGTATCTCCTGCACAGTGCGGAAAGGATACGTAGGAAAAGGAGGAACACCAAATACACAAGAAATAAAGACTATTGGAGAACAATAGAATCTACGACCAATTTGAACAATTCATTTGTGAAATTGCAACAATTCAGGAGTCCTTAATACAGACAAAAAGATGATAGAAAAATAAGAATTCTAACCGTATAGCAGATAGATACACCGCAAGTAGAATCCTAGAATTACAATATACACATCGTTTTCAGGATAAAAAAATGATACTGTTATTAGAACCTTCGTTCGTTTTAATTGTTTATGTAGAAGGATAAGAGTCATTTTCTGTTTAGTTGAGATATCCCCATTCAGGTTTATTCTGAGTGATCAGTGTGTCTTCTATGCGGGAACTTGGATACCAAATTACTCTTTGGATACTCTTATACGAAGTATATAGAAAGTATTGTAATCGTAAAAAAAGACGAAAATAAGACTTTGACGGAAATAGCCGTTTTGGCGATCTCTGATTCTGAAAAATTTGTTTTTGGCATAACATCCGTCCGTCTTTTCGCAGAGATTCTGAGTAAACTGATGAATAAATTTAATTCGCATTTCGTATTGATGGTAGAATTTACTCGATGCACGTGCACTAATTTATTTTTACTTTAAAACAAAGGATACTTCACACGAAGGTCAATGTACTCTTTAAAATGTTTATCTACAACGATTTTGATTAAAGTTTCTGTACGTAAATTACAATTAGTATGCATTACATCCGCATTAGCCGTATTTCACCTGAAAGTTTTGTATAAACGCAGTAAAATACTTTCTGTCTGCTACAATTACACATTAGTTTACTGTCTCCAGAATCTTGAATAATATTTAGCAGTGTAAATGGACTAAGCAGACTAGAAAACACATTTCATAAACTGAAATGAAAGATATGATAAGGATTAAATACATAGGAGGACATCAACGCACTGCAAATACGAAAATACATCAATTTCTGTCTACAACGGAACCAGAAAATAGAGGACCACGCTACAAATAACCCTTTCACTATATTATTTTTTCACACTCTATGCTGCAGACAGAGAAACGTATATGAGAAAGTGTGTGCACCACTAGTTTCTTAATGTTGCATTATGTGTGGTATGATGCGAGTATAATCTTTTTCAGGGAATTATGAGAACATTTCTGCATTTAATGGTGGAATGATGATTAAATTGATAACACTGAAGGTGATGAGTGAAGATTGAATTTTTTTATGTTGAGAAACAGGTCGGTTAACGTGTTCTCAATAATAAGTATGTTTTATACGTCTTGCAATTGTAAAGACTAATGTAAAGTTTAAAAAATAGAAAAGAAATATTTTAAACAATTTAAACTTTGTTTATTTTAATAACGATTATACTGTACAAACGTTCTGCGATAATATCATTTATTCAGACAATGCTCTAAAATATTTTATTCAGACAATTTTGTTTTATTTCAACATGATCGAAATGTTTGAAAAATTGTGTAAATGCTACATATTATAAAAAAATTGAATAACTGAAAAATTGTGTAAATGAACTTAGTTTAGCGTGTTATAAGGAAAACCTTTAAAAGTAGGTGCAATGGCTTTGCATCACTAAGCTCCATGATAAAGTTACCAAAGGAAGCGGACGTTGAAGCTGGTGCGTTTCCTAGACTGAATGCGGAAATTTCGCAGACCGGCTGTCACTCACTACATTCTCTAACATCCTGACAACACTGCCAAGTCCATCGAGATTATCCTCTCGGTGCCTTTTTCCTCCAGTATACTGATATTACAAGAAAATCCGATGACTTTTTTTCGTATTTTTATAAATCAGTACAAACATTTTTAATCATTTGGGTAAGTAATAGAATGTAAATATAAAAGCTCAGGTACAGAAAGGATGAAACTGATCGCAATGTTTAAATGGGATTCTATAGCCACAAAAAAATTTCAGTTACCTATTTCAGAGGATACCCTTGTAGTGAGTGTAAGCTCGATGGTACATAAATGAATACAATATAAAAAATAAAGATCCGAAGTGCAATCACAAGAATTTGGCGAATGCTTTTGTTTTTGTACGGTTATTCCGAGAGTTGCCATGAACAATACATTAATTCTCAGACACGGAGACCCGTTGTAAAACTTGAAGATTGCTATTTAACTTCGCATTCTTTACATTAATAAAGTTATTTGTTATAACGTGTCAATACTTGAATAATAAATAGAGGTGATTTTACGGTAAGAAACATTTACATTTAAACAAATAAATTTAAAATATTGGTCGGAAACGTCTGTATACTGAAGAGAAATTACGTATCAGTATATTTAAAAAAAACATAATTTAATTTTTTCTCATTAAAAAGCCACGATGTTTTGACACTTTTGGAAACAAAAGATAACTCATGATTCAGATAAAATATAATTCATTATTTTATTAATAAATTAACTTATCCTAATATATTAATTAGTGAATAAATTAAATAAAAAAGCGTCATTGCATTAACAGAACGGTTTATCGTCAATCATATATTATTCTTCACAACGTATCTTCATCCACTGTGAATCTTAATCCGTCAACAACTACAGAAAAGCTACAGGAACTGGCCAAGATGGCGGAACCGAATCTAGAAGTTCACCCAAAATTTCAGAATATAGAGCACAAAATAAAAATTCTACCATATTGACTAGTAAATATATGTAATTTTAAATGTGATCAGAAGTACAAATTTCAAGAGAAGTAACAAAATAATCAGTAATTATATCAGACATTGATAGGAAACGTGTTCCAGACTGACTGACGCACTCATCAACTCGGAGCCGAAACTACAAAAGCTGAAAAAAGAAAATGTTGGGAGGGGTTTTTCGTAATACGAGGTATTACGAAAGTATATGAATCGTATATAAATCACGAAGACTGGATTCTTATTTTAGAAGGGTAAAATAGGTTAAAATTAATTTCCTTCGTAATTTTTGTTATTTCCATTGTATCTCTAGAACTTGGAATTTTGTTTGTAACGTGTTTAATTCTTATATCTAAAAATTAATTTTCTGTATTTTTGATGTTTTAATTTTTATGGGTATAATGGTGTAAGTTTGGATGTATATGTTGTAAGCGACAACTACTTTCCTTATACTTTTTAAATTAACTGAGGTATTTTACATAAAGATTGTAAATAAAATATCAAAAAATCTATTTATAAGATTTTCGATTTTTAAATTTTTAATTAGTGAAAAAGTACAAAAATATTTTGTGTGTTTTCCTTAATAACTGACGTATTCATTGAAGCATAGAGAATTTATTTTAAGTAAGTAACGTAAATACTGATCTATAAAAGCTTGCTAAGAAAGCATATTTCAA
>NNCF01130778.1:439035-455047 GCA_002313205.1 Laupala kohalensis | reverse complement strand
TAGGGGCGTGTTTATTGTAACAATAAATCGTGAATTTAGTGTTTTTTCAACTCTTATGATTTTTAAACACTATACTCAGAATAATCTATAGTTCGATAATAACTTGTACATGTAAATTTACAAACATATTTGCTATAAATTACAAACATATTGACATTATATATGTATTATAATTCGTAGCTAACTTTTTATCTTATCTAGGAACTTTTGCTGAAGTTTTTGAATCCGCCTCTGCCTTAGGGCCCTTGATCGGAATTGATGGGATGGTCCCTTGCTTACTTCCGGAGAGTAAATTAGTTTATTGTCCTCCACGTGGTCATATGCAGTCTGTACTGTTTTTTGACAATAAATTTATTATTATAAACAAATTTACTCTCCGGAAGCAAGCAAGGGTTCATCCCAGATACAAGTGAGGAAACAAAAATTATTATACACGCACCAGATTCAAAATCTGAAAAGAGTTTTGTCGCGTAGTTCATTATAGTTAATAGAGGTGTAGGGACACACCCCTACATATTACATACCTAACACGTATTATACATACGTATCAATCTCCCCCATGAAGCCGACGCCTACTGTTAACTGGAAGACGTCAAAGAATCCTAAGTCCTAACATTATGAATAACGAACTCTTTGATGCCCACGCGTGCCGTGTGCACCTATAACTAAACCTTCGTTTATCTAAAAATATACGAATATCAACTTACTGTTATGCCCCTACACGTAGCAACCAACATTTGATTACTTATCATTCCTATCTATGCATTAGNGTTAACTGGAAGACGTCAAAGAATCCTAAGTCCTAACATTATGAATAACGAACTCTTTGATGCCCACGCGTGCCGTGTGCACCTATAAATGAACCTTCGTTTATCTAAAAATATACGAATATCAACGTACTGTTATGCCCCTACACGTAGCAACCAACATTTGATTACTTATCATTCCTATCTATGCATTAGCTGAGAACAGGTCGCTCACTGCACGATCTCCTCAAACGTGGATTACTCATGATTCCTAGCTACGCACTAGCGGCGAACAGACGGCTCGAAAAATCGCAAGATTACTTATCGTTCCGGTCTACGCAACGGCCGCACGCATACGCCTGTCTATGCAAACCAACGCTAACTCCCGTCTATTAATCGGCTGCGAACGGAATTGCTACACTTTCGCCCGATTAATTTGAACCAGAAACCTAATCCTCCATGCTTCTACCAACGGACCGGCAGTGAACAGACTTCTCTTCATATCACCGTCCGGCCTCTTCAAGCAAGGATTACGGGATATCTCAACACCAAGCACGGCATCTCCGACCACCGACTCGCCAGAAGCCCTTTTGTGAGTTAGACGCGCAGAACTTTCTATGCCTGGTCTCGCCGTCTGGTGTCATCATTTGTTCCTTTATATTACGACGGTAGAAAAATAAATTTTGTTCTAATTGAACGTTCTTGAAATTATTTATTTTGGAGAGGAAGAGAATTTATTGTGAATGCAATAAAGAATCTTCCACGTACAGAGGTTTAGTTTGGAGCAAGTGTCCTCTTGTGTACGTAAAGCGCAGTCACTGGAGACGCTTTGCACGGTCATGTTCGAAGGTGATAGATCATAATAGTGGTATTCAAAACAATTGGTCACAAAACTGAGTGGAGACAGAATTTTTGCTACATTTTAGAGGAAGCGATTGTCAGTAAAATATTTTTTTGGATTCTACTAAACCTAGTTCATAGCATCTCAATTCATATTAACAGCATTGAACATGCGTTTCATCTAAGCATCTTTGATTTATTATAGATGCAACATGATTGTTATTTCTTTGAAGTGTGATAATACTGTGAACAGAATACAATTGGAAATTATCGTATAGAGAAGTTGTGTCATGAATGATACTAGTTTTGTATAAAATAACATTTATTTTTTCATTAAATTTTAAACAAGTGAGAATAATTTATTTCATACAAGGAGTGGAGAAATTAAAAAATAACAATGTATTCAATGCATTATTTTCAGTATAGTAAATAATAGTATTTGTCTCTGCATATTCATGCCAACGTATTGTCTCACATGCCATAAAAACAAATACATCATTTTCTTTTTCATCTTAATTTTGTCCGTTCTTTACAAGGACGGTGGGAGACAGAACTCAATGCGCATGGTAGGCAACGCAAAGGGGGTAGAACAAGGTATTCATATAATAATCATATACCGAATTTAAAAATATTAAATATAAATAATTACTAATCTTACAAGAAATAAATTTCGCATGTTTGGTTTATGAAAGGGTTTGAAAACATTCAACAAAAATATAAATATGGAAAACTAACATTATTTGGAATTAATTGCCGGCACAATAACTTCATTTCTGTAGTAATCACAACGTTCACATAAAATCCAATTAACCAGAATCATTCACTATTGCAATAAGTTGAGTAGAAATTTTTTATTAATACACAAAAATGTAAAAAAGTTTTAAAATTCTATGAGTATTGTCATTAAAGGTGCGTTATAAAAATTTATTTATTTGTTAGAATGAAATGCTTTCGGAAATGATGGCTTAGAACGTCTTCTATTTTATTGGCCGGAACCAATTACAAGAAGAAAAGTCTAACTTAAAGACCCAGGACCTTGGAGATTTGTCTCATAAAATATCTTCTCATAAGAATAGCCTACAATCTGGTCAATTAAGAAAAAGCAATAATATAAATGAGTCTTACCGAATACTTTGTCACAGCTTCACAACTTGTTAAGTGTTGAATACTTTTCGATAGCTTGCAGTATAAATAATTTGTTGCACACCGTTGCCAAGGCGTGTCCGGGATTATTCGAAGAGTTTTCCTCTTTGTGCAAACCACGTCAACTGCTTTAGTCACTACTTATACCAAACACAAACTTTGCGGTCACCAAGAGTGGAATACAACCAGATCAACATTTTAATTTTAATGAAGGATGTATACACAACACTTTGCTCTAAGACTCGCGAAAACCTTATCCGCAGAAATAACACGCGCACTGTTACACATTACGATTCTTCACCAACCTTTTGTCGTTGGGAACTATGCTGAAGTTCGTGCATTGTCCGCTAGGATTTTCTTGAAACCCTTTCCAGAGGGACGATCCAACGGAAAGTTCAGAAACGTTCAAAGCTGTAGAGTACAGTCTTATACCTAAGATTTCTTATTGGCCAGTATCCTAATTTTTCTTTTTTCTTTAATAAATTACTTGCTTTATCTAGATTTTCTGGATTTGTCTAATGTTTTACGAAACTTAACGTCAATACTGTGGACGAACGAGAACCTTCGTGTCTGCATTCGATTGAAACAACTCTGACTTGTTAATACAGTACAAAAATGGTGAAGAAGTAAATGCTGTTTTAATAAATCGTACGAAGAAGTTCTAGGCAAAAATCTCTTTAGTCTAATGCAGCGTAAACGGGTAATAACAAAATATGAAACAAATATTTTAAGTTAGTCAAGAGACGGTAGGAAAACGTAACAAACGATGATATATTCAGACTGAATGTTCCATACTGTGGGTCTCCTTTCTTCCGGAAGGAGACCCACAGTAGGTAAATGTTAATTCGTATATTGTTTCAAATACAATTATTTGTTTTGAATTATTAAATTACATCGTGATACTTATAATTCTTCGTGATGAAATTGAATCAAGTGTCGTATAAAATAAGTCTCCACTTTAATATTGACGCATTTATATTGGTTGAAGAGGTTCTTAAATAGATTTTTTTAAATGGGGCTTTATGGCTCGCCAACACTAAGGTCATTAGAGCCCTCGCAGGTGGGTTCTTAAATAGATTCCATATTAAAACGAAACTTAAAAAACAAAAGTATGTTGAGAAAGACATCTACGGAAAGAAATTAGAGATACTCGTATGGTACACGTATAGTTGTACAAACGTTGATACCGTTAAGTGCTTCGTAAAATTTCATAACTCTGCGACCTGCGTGAACTGTGATACGGTACTGCCAATGTCATAAATGTACTCTATTCAATGCCTTTTTTAACTATTCTCTATAAACCGTAATAATATTTGTAACGTGGATATTAAGAAAATTGTACTGCGCGTAAAGATGGGATGGTGTTTCCATTTTTTAAAAAATGTGTCAAAAATTTCTTAATATTTATGCTTTGAATTAACTACGTGAGAATTGATGGTGCTTACAAAATGTTTTTTCACTTGTTAATATTAATCGCCCTAGCCTTATATGAGTCTGTTAGGGATCGAGTCATTCACTTTCTTATATACAATTCACTGCTCTTTTAGGAATTCTTTTTGTAAATTAATGATTAATATTTGCTAGTGAGCAAAGATGAGTAAGTAGTTGTTGTTTACGCGTAATATAATTAAAGATACTTACTTTTTTTGTTAAATGAAAGAAGAGATTATATTTGATCATAGTTGTAGTGATTTTGGTATGACGTTCTAAGACTACGATGTTTGTATCAGAAAGTACAGTTAATTTTTCGTGAAGCTCTTGTTCGTCCGAAGCGAGTCACGTGTAAAGGAATGACACCTGCCTGCCTCGACGGGCTGCCCTCGGCCGGTGGTCGCCGCACAGTGCCAAGGTCGGCAGCGAATGAATGGAACGGGGTCATGCCCTGGCCAACGCACGAACGTTCGACGCTGGAGAAAGCGTGAGGGGAAGGAAGACACCGCTGAGGCTGCTGAAGCAGACCCAGACGCACACGCAGACGCAAACAACCTTCTTCTCTCTCTCTCTCACTCTCCTCGTCAGCTCACGCGACGCGTTCGTTGCCAACTCTTAAAAAATGACCGATCGAAAAAGCAACTAGGAAGGGGTACACACGATCAACAATGGTTCTCAAACACTGAACTTCCAAGTTACCCTGACGGACAGAGGACCACAGGACCAGTACCTCTGCGTTCCTCAAAAGTGAAAAATGTTTCCAATATTTTTATTATTAAATATCGAATAGTATAACTCTCTCAACTATATTAAATTCCCATTGATTTTAAGAAATTTCACTTCATGACTCTCAAGTACATTCAATTCCCATTGATAAAAAAAAAGACAAATCAGAATTGACTGAACAGACGAAATTGGATAATAAGAAAAAGTTTATGGCTATTGTTTACGCGCCTCTCTTTTCTTACGAGAACTCGAATTTAAATTCAATTTTATATTCAAACTTTTAAGAATTTAAATGTAAATACAATTCTAAAGTAATACTAAAAGAATAGAACATAGAAAGAGTATGCGCTGAATATGACACAAAGTCTACTTGTTACAAGTTGGCAACACCTGCACACATGCGTCGTGTGGAAAGAGGCGCGGCAGCAGGTAGAGGACGTGACGGCGATGCGACGCGTTAAATGTGCAAATGGAACCGTTGAGTAAATTTTCCCAAAAATCGTCGTCGTTGACAGGAAATAAGGTACGAGTCTCTCTCTTCTGACAGGAAATGGGGAGTGTACGTTTACGGAGAAGAATGTTAGGTTTCGCTAAGCGTTTGACACACAGGTTGTCACCATTCATTGTAAATATCGGACAGAAACCTACTTTTGTGCATTGAACGTGTTTTATTGATAAAATTTACCGCCAGACAATTCGCAATATATGCTTCATATAACACATTATGCTTCATTTAACGAATACACTTACATTTTGGATTGTTTTATATACCAAAAATTAACGAGAAAAGGGATTAAATTTTCTAGTTACTGTAGATATTACTAGTGCTACCGTGAGAAGATTTTGCAACCATACAGATATGAGAGTACGAGTGATAAAACCGAGTCTTGAATGCAGTAAATGGCATATTCGCAATGACTAATGTAAAACTAAAGGAGAAACGTTTATTTTAAAAAGTCATATGACCTAATAAATAAAAATTAACCCGAAAAATTATGGAAAAAATACAAAAATGACCATGTTTTGCCAAAATGAAAACCCTTATTCGATCAGCAAGAACGAAGAAATAACTGTGTGAAACTTCAAAAGGACTGAATACTAACGATTCATACGTGTTTTATAAGCGACTGATTTTAAGAAGTATCTAAAATTATATGCATGTATATCGATCAGGCCAGCTATGGACCATAAAAGATGAGTACCAGTAAGGCTCATTTATTGATTTGAGTTTACTCACTAGACTCGTCTAATTTTTACCGAGCTCGGAGGAACAGCGCCCAGATATGATCCAGATAATTGTATCCGAGTATTACAACTGCGGTTGTTAGTCGCAGAGGTCGGGCTCTTCATACATCCCAGCTAATTAAACTGGGACATGGATACAAAGAGCTACAAACCCGGGATGACTTGGTGACGAGCAATCACGCTGACACCGTGGCCAACACGGGAAATTATATATTATATTCTAAGTTCAGTAAAACAATGCACCATGCAGGGCAAATACCGAAACTTTGCAGGGCGATTTTTACTTGTATTCATCAATGGCATATGAGCAACAATAGTTGTTCAAAAAAACGTATAAAACAGCTGCGATGCACAATTTTTTAATAATTAACGTGGACTTCATAGAAATTGTGATTTGTATCGCCCGGAAGACATATTATGAAATAACTACAATTTCTATTCAAGATGTGTTTAAAAACAATTTACAAAGGAAATAGTTCATATTCGAAACGAATGATACATAGTACATAGTCTTTTGTGCAACAATACTCAATTTTTGCCAATTACGTAAGTATTACGGGAGAAAACATGATATTTTCTAAAAGAATTAAAAATAAAGATATTAGAATTAAGATAGAGAGATATAGTGAATCTTGTTTCTTTTACGTCATAACTTATGAGACTGTAATAAATAGAATCAAATATTAGGATTAATTACGTTTATTTGCTTACGAGGACCCAAAGAGAGTTTGGAATCATATTGCTCTTGACATTTCTCCTAATTGGCGCCTTGTTCCGTTCAAATTACTTCAATTACCGTAGTTATCTAAATATCGTATTGTATCAATTTTCTAATGAACAATAATCCTATTTTTAGTGGCGAACGTATTAACTTGCCTCAAAGTTTATTCAAGAATTGATATTTAATGACCAGAATGCAACATCCCTTAATAAAAAGTTCCTGCATTTCAATTATTTCCCTATTAATAAGAAAATGACACGTACGAATGAAAATTTGTTTAGTATAAAATATTTGCAGTTTAGTTTTACCGTTTTATTTGAAAACATGGGGATGGGTTCATTACCCTTGTCTCCTACACATGTATTAACTTTATTTTTCTAATTATGTTTTTACCGTTCCATCATGGATATTGAAAGTGCAGTAATACCCATAATCTACTATCATATATTATCATTCATTGTATACTATCGTAGTTATATTAGTTTCAAAATATTACATTTAACAAATTATTGTAATTTAATATTACAATAATAACAAAGAAAATTCCGTGGACTTCATAGATGGAGAGTGAGGTGTTTGGCAGGTTGCGTTTATGTGCCTGTCACATGGTCCGAACATCGTGTGGTTGGAACAGCATGCATTCCCAGAAGCGTCCGATTATTAGACATATTACTTACCGATTTCGAACGATAAATATACGCTTCTATTCCTGATTACGAACATTATATATTGAAATGAATAAATTAATTTCAACCAATTCTGGCCAGGGTTTCTCTATGGTAGAGGCATATTCATGAAAAAGATAAGTTCACTATTCTAACCTAGAGTTCAGGACAGGAGTGTCATTAATACTATTGTCACTTACGATTTGAGCAATTTTAATACTAATGATTTATTTGGGGAATAATAAATTGATCACTGTACGTATTTGAATAATAACGTAAATTTATAAATACTAAATCTCCCGCTGCCTTTGAGCCCTTGATGGTTTCATGAAATGCATGACCGCTAATGAGTTCAATATGTTAAATCACTCGAAAAGAAGTTCAGTTAATAGGTAGGTATTTTACATGAGACATCGGTTTCTTCATGCGGGAGATATGACTTGCATTATCCTCTGACATGTTGGAAAGACAAGTGTGTCATGATTAGCAACATCTCTCAGAATGGAAATGAGATCGTGATGCAAGCAGATTCTCTCGCGTTTTTACTTCCATACAGTTGTGTGGTACCGAAATCAACGTGTTATAGTGGTTGGCGANCCCCCGCCAAAAAACAAAAACAAAAAAAAAACACAACAACAACGAACAAACAAACAACAAAACAATTAAGAATGTAGCCTGTTCAATATAGTGATTACGGTACCAACTTGTTAATTTGACAAAATGTTACATTGCTATTTGATCCGGTGGTTTCTGTTATAAATGAGTAGAATGGTACGATACAAAGAATATCACGATGCAGCTTGTGTTTCTGTTATCATACATTTTACCCCTAGTAATGTATTGTGAACAAAAACAGCTTGTTTACTTAAAGACGGTAATAATTACTTCTCAAGTTTGAGAAACGTAGCAACAAATCAAATCCTTTTAAAATNAAGAGACAGGTAATAATTACTTCTCAAGTTTGAGAAACGTAGCAACAAATCAAATCCTTTTAAAATTTGGACTTCGAGAAATCGTTTTATTTGCGAGCCTCTTTAATGCTAGAGCAACATCTCGTCAAAACCTCGAGTTCGGATATCCAATAGTTCTTCCCTGCATTGATGAATGAGTAAGTCAGTCAAAACAAAATCGCTTATGCAGAGAGATTTAAGTCATTAATTAAATTTGATTATTTTTATTCGTCAAGACAAGAAAGTGGTGAGATGATTTACGTGATCGCGAGATAGTCAGATTTATTTATTTATTTGTTTTATGTATTTCGGTAAAAGGGGGTTCAGGCAATGAGGTCTGATCTTCCACCTAACCGTGACTTGGGCGAAGGAATTGGGAAGGAGAGATGTTAGGTTCACGGGGAAGGTATGATACGGAATCGACATCAGTCTGAGGTGGGTGAGGGAAACCCAGCTGAAACCCTCACCTAGTTCTGCCGAGCAGTGTTTGAACTCGCTGTCGGTATGTATCAATGTAGATTTTTTGTGTGGAGTTTTACGGTTCGTCGACATCGAGGTCATTAGAGCCCTAAAATTCTGTTCAGGTAGGGAAAATGCAGTTACGCACTAAGGAGAGCCAACATGACTCCCCCCGCGTGTGGGACTCGCCGAATGACTCAACCATACCCACTAAAAACCCTCCTGAATTACAACGTACCACAACATACATCAAAACATTGAGGACAAAGAATGAGGAGGGGGGACAAAAATGATACCCTAGCCCCACTAGCGTCGGGATTGAAAAGAACAAGAGGTGACCAAGGGAGGTCAGGAAGGAGAAAGGAAGGAGCCTTGCACAAGTAAGTGGAAGTAATGCCAGACTCAGCTCGGGGTCCCGTGTTTGCGAAACACGAACTTACTACATGTAAGTCCCCTGGGGAGTCAATGTACAAAACATGTTAAGTTCTAATACCAAAGAGAAAGGAATTTATATATCCACTTGAATTCTTTACATCTCTCAAAATATACACCATGTACGAAGATATATAGAAATACTATAAGAACTTAAGTGGTTATATTTATTACTAATAATTGATTTTGAGGAACCAAAATGTGAGTAGAGAAGTGTAGGTGGCTACAAATATCGCTCTTAAATCACGCTACTATTAATTTTGCTTCGCGACATTGAAGGAACGAAACTATGTTAACTATAGCAAACACAGTATCAGCAGAAAGTTTGAAAAGTATGCTCAGATACGGTGTTCAATAAGTGCAGTAGATTCGACGATATCCCAAGAGCATCTCCTTTGGAAAACAAAAATAAAGATAAACAATTTTAAATAGAAAAAAGTGAAAATATATTAAATATATCTTTAACATTGTTCATAAATAATCTCTCAGGCAGGAAGATTTACATATATGATCCACTTATACGCTGGTTAGCAATTTCATTTACTTAAACACTCGAAATTTTTCACTCTTTAATTTTGTTGTGGACAGGGTCTAGTTTTGTTGTACAAATTTATTTCTATAAATTCATTACTCAATTGACGGTGTAGAATATCAAAATAAAATTTAAAACGTCAAATGCTTTTTGGTAAGAAATATTTTAATTATACGCTACCAGTTGGATACGTTAAAGCTAAAGAAGTTCTGCTATACGCTTGCAGATAATATGGCTAGCAACCAGTTAGACTCGCTATTGCATTGAGTGGAATCATATTTATTTTAATCTATACATATAATAAAACAGTAGCTGTTTTTTAAGGTATTTTCAAACCTTTCTCCAACATGTGATGTATCAAATTGAAACCAAGCTCAGAAACAACCTGCACACCCGAGGGATGCGACTATGCCGTTTTTCACTTCAATCCGTTCAGTAGGTATTACATGGACGTATTATCAAATGTTCTGTAAAAGTTTCCGGGAATAATGAGATTTAGGCGTCATCAGGAGATGCTACTCAGACGAGCTGTTTCAGTGCAGGTATCTAGAAAAAAAATATTTGGCTTGTATTTGGAATATGTTATTTACTGAAATTATGGTCATCGAACATATTGAAGTTGTGTGAAGCGGTCGAAAAGAGACCAACTTAATCTCTTGAACGAAGCTGCATAATTTCGTCTTCTTTCTATAAATCAACATCGTCCTGATAAACTGACTGATCGACTCACTTATTTATCTACTCAGAGGAAGAACTATCACAGATAGGAACTTGAAATTTTGGTGAGATATCGTATTTTGAATGTAAAGACTCATTGCAAAAAAATTCAAAATTTTTATTGTGAATGGGTGATTTCTTTCTTTTTTCTTTTGACTAAATAATCAGCAGTTTTATTACGAACTGTTCTGTGTCATGAACCATGCTCTACATCTTCCTCGGTAATGTTTGTCAATCCATGCGAATATGCATTTCGTGAACCTTTACGCGGAAAAGAAATGTGATAACTACCACCAGATGTATAAGTATGCGACCTGGGTGGAAATATAGTACAGTTATGGAAGGCGAATGGGTGGCGTAGCGTTCAGCGTTCAGGTGTTCAAAGGAGGATAACCCGGGTTCGATTCTTAACTTGTAACCATTTTCGTCTGGCTGTAGTTATCCCAGTCTCCAATGTTTGTTTTATTTTTCAGTCGATAGATTTGCCTTTTATATCGGAACAAAAACTTTCAAGTGTTGCACAGTAACATCGACTCTCATACTCCGTAAACCTTTCTCCCGCTGTCCACACGGTTCGCACGCCGCGTGAGCTGCACGATTCAAGAGCCGCGTTACTCAAACACTGCGAGCCATGACACTCCAATAGGTGCCTCACAAAGGACTTATGTCCTCGAATACTTCATGCAAGTAATGCTCCGAGCACACTTTCCGGCGTCCGGAAGCGAACCGTGAGTGGCCATTTACTCGACGTTTTGACTCTCAAGAGCCCCGTCAAGTGATCGCGTCCTTCTTCTTCAGTTCTCAAACACTTCAACACGAAAATGGTTATTTTTATGAAACATGCACTTTTGCTGTTCAACGAATCTCTTAACGATACGTAGACTGCGCGTTTGTCTCGGTTATGGTCCTAATGACCTGGACATTTTAAGTAGAGATCTGAAATAAGTGTCGTTTATTTTTTAAACAGTCGCTTTTTACACAAAATTTGGTTGGGTTTTGTCTGAAACAAGAATTACGTGTCACTTTACAAATTAATATTTTGCTCCCGCTCAAACATGTGTGTTTGTATCATAGTCGGGTGGGAAAATTATTTTTCTTTCAAAAACAAAAATTAATAATGCAGAAAATAGAACGCAAAGACATTCGAGACACACTATTTTCGGAAACGTATGTTGTTGTGCATAAATACATAGCTTTACAACATACAAGATACACGCACTTATTTGCATTAACCTTTCCCAAGATATTTTTAAAGAACGCGAATAAGTCAGTAAATAGTAAATTAGCTTATTCCAGTTTTTATCTCTTAAGGCTATAACTTGAATTTAAAAATGCGACTCTCTCTTCGTAATGCGTACACAGACGAAAAACTATTGTATGTCCTGACTCGTGTATATCTGATTATGTAAGAATCAAATGGGAATAGTATCGACAGTAACACACAATAAAGTAATTACCCAAGACATTGTGAATGGATTTCTCAAATAAACATGTATATTTCATTTTAAATATTGCATTCGTGTTTAAAATTTAAAAAAATCTCTTCATGTGTAATCGTGAAAAAAAGAGAAATTTAATTAAAAATTAAGAATTCATCCTATTGATATGATATACTGCTACTGAATCCCTTACTTCATTTCCGAGGCAGTAGGGAAAGTGCAGTATTGTGGAATACTTGCACAATGCATTAAAGACCTCACCCTTGTAACAAGTGCATACCAGGATGCGTGTCTGATTCATAGGGCTCGTAAGTCGCAAGATTCTCCTTCTCCCACCAAAAGGCGTTGATGTCTCGAATAAATAAATAAAAACGCAGTCACAAACCGCGTATATCTATGTGGAGGACAATACACTAATTTACTGTCCCTAAGTAAGCAAGGGACCATCATTTCCGATCAAAAGGGAATGGGACCACCATTTCCGATCGCTAAGTCAGAGGCGGATTTATCATTTCGTCGCCCCACTAAGATAAGAATAAAATAGTTAACTACCTGTTATAATATCAACAGAATACCAATCAATTTGTATTTAATAAAACACAAAAACGTTATTTCACAAGTACGTTTATTGTAGAACTACAGATTATTCGGAATTGTTTACAAATCGTAACTATTAAAATAACTCTAAATTCGAGATCAATTATTATTATTACAATAGACCTCCGCTTAGACAAGAGGTTAGAGAACCTCAATATAAAATCTACCTCTGCCCGAAGGACAACCGGAGAAAAATCTTGCCGGGATAGATAAGTTTCTACTCCTCCTCACAATCCGCTTTCTTCGGATCCACATTCGTTGAAACCGATCCCTGTGGGACTCCTCCCTCTTCGTTCACGTGTTGTCTTGAGGCGAATGCGAAAGTAGTGATAGCACTTTCCATTCACTCACGAACACGGCGGGTCGTGGCCTCTCGAGAGGTGGTTCTTCACGCCCGGCTTGTTACCACGACTCCCACCCACGTCGACGTCTCCAGCCCTCGTCCTTGTTATTTTAAAGGTCTGGGTTAGTGTTGCATCTCACTCGAAAATTAACACTCGTTTTCATTCCTCACGATATTGAATGAAGGCAATGAGGAACTTGGAGACATCGATTGGTCGTTTAGCCCCGCAGATGGTAGCGTTCTTGCCCATCACCAAGTCATTCTGGGTTCAAATCCCAGTAGGGCTAGAAGAAATTGTAACTTTTAACATTAATGTCCCAGTTCATATAACTGTGACATCCGGAAAGCTTTCTTCCTCTATCCTCCTCCTCCTCCTACCAATAACTCTATCCTACTAACCACTCCATGTGGACCAAGTTGTTGGTAAACCCAGCTAAGAGGTCTCCTAACAATAGCCTACCACCCAACTCCTATCACTCCATATAGATAAGCTTTAATAGCACGCTACATTTCCCATTTAAAAATACTACAATGAAAAAAATAGATCGTTTTACCACCTCAGACTACACCAGAATGTTATTTTCTCTGTTTGATAAAATTTTAATGAATGTTCGTTGAAGGAAGGAATGAAAACGATTTCTGAACGAGTTGGCACATAATATGATTCATTGCATACAAAATAATTGTTTGTTGCGTGAATATTTAACTTGCTGAGAATCCACTGCTTTGCTAACGTGGAATTACTGATTAATGTTTTTATATACTTTCCAATCCGCCAATGATGTTTACACGATGACGGTTGATCGAATTTCTAAAAATTCGCTTAGTGGTGCTCTTGGAGCGAGCATGGGGAATGCATGTGCAGAATTTCGAAACTCGTAGCTTTTTGGTCTCGTCGCTTCGCGAAGAACACAAAAATATTGAAGATTTAAATATAGAAAAATCTATGTAGAATACCGAAAGAATCGTTCGGACATTTTAACAAACCAACCCGTCGTGAGTCATCAATGCGTGACTTATTATAAGTATTATCAAACTTGAATAATTCACACAAGATAATCTGCTGCAGAATTCTCTTCTTTAATGGCCTCAACATAATTGTTCACAGATCTCCGAATACTCTAAATGTAACTTCTTAGTTGAGTATCTATTTTAGTTCATAAAATGAACAGATATACAAAACGTCTTTTGTAATTGCGAAGTTGATGTTTTAAATCATCGCCCATTATGTTGGCTAAACACTACGTTACCTTTTTAGGATGTGCTATGCAAGGAAAACAGTTATTGGTCGTTGCGGTGTTAAGTCCCTCCTCTTGTTACTAATTACAATCAAGTACTGCATGAAACTCCCTGTATACTGAAATACTTACCTCTTTTGAAAACTGCTTTCAAATTCCTTTGCGAATTTCTTCGACGTCAGGAATGAACTCTATGATTTAAAGAGCAAAATACGTAGAAATCACATCATAGAGGTGCGGCAAAAAAATCTTCGTGATTTTAATGTTTTTCTTCACCTTGAATGGATAAATTTATTTCGTGCATTTTTCTTTACGGAATAAATTCTACTCGTTATTGAGATAATATGCTCTCAAATGAATTTATGATTTGACATGCTTGCATGCACGGGGCCAGACTTAGTGGGCTGTATTATCTGCGTTCAAAAGCAGAAATGCGTAAAATTCGTTATCATTAACCGATTTACTGTGCAACACTTTACACGGGAAGTAAAATAAATATACTCGATCCTTAAATTTTTAAATGTATTACATCGTCTGTACAGTTAAATAATCACGTCTCTTGATTGATGTAATGAGCGTCAAAACGTGACTGAAAATTAAAAATTAAAAAAATCAAGCAACAATTACATTGTTGTGTCATAAATACATACCACTGAGTAACAGTATTCTGTTACTTTTTATGGTACAGAAAACTGCAATGTTGTGAGTATCAAAAGTACGAATAATATAAATACAATTAAATAACGTAATTGAAACTACATAAAAATTTCTAATAATACAACTACATATAATTTCTCAACAATATTTTGTTCACGCTTCATATTCATCACATAACAATGAAAATGATTGAATTATATTCTTCTTTTTGGAACAAGAATTCTTATAAATCCGTCTTGTACTTTATCACGCCATTGCTGTAGTACTTTTTAAATAACTTGTAACAATTTTTAAAAAACTATTTCTTGCATGATTGTGTTGTCTTATTGCTCATATTAATTTAGTTTTATGTGTACTCAACTTTGGCACCGTTGTGTACATTAATTCTGTAGCCCCATCCTGGCCCGGGTTTTTCTCCGGTTTTCCTTCCGGTAGAGGTGGATTTCTTATACAGGTTCTCTAGACTTTGTCTAGGGGCATGTTTATTATAATAATAAATCGTGAATTTAGTGTTATTTCAATTCTTTTGATTTTTAAACATATCTTATCTAGGAATTTTTGCAGAAATTTTTGAATCCGCCTCTGCCTTAGGACCCTAGATCGGAATTGATGGGATGGTCCCTTGCTTACTTCCGGAGAGTAAATTAGTTTATTGTCCTCCGTGTGGTTATACGTAGTTTGTACTGCTTCTTTGACAATAAATTTATTATTATTATATCTAAGTACTAAGGGGATAGTGCGAATATATAGGAGTTATACTTACATGAGACTACCAATCATTAGGTGCCGTATCGTGATATCATTTAATGGCATAAGTCTTCTATAGTATTTCATTTTTAAGGAAAACAAACATAATAATATAAGTGAACTTCTCTGGGAAGTATTTTATAAATCTGCTACAATTTCCATAAACATTCACCAAAATTTAACTAATATAAATAAAATACGGAGATTTAGAAAAAAAAAGTTAAAATACGAAAGAAACCCTGAACTTGTCCATGCTGTGGCGCATGTGACCAAGCAAGAGTGTCTATATGCCAATGAGTCTCCAACGCGTCTAGTCCTTACCCTCCTCATTCCATGCCTGCCCAAGCGCACCGATGACCACCCACAGTCCCCCCCTCCTCTCCC
>NNCF01130778.1:422381-438825 GCA_002313205.1 Laupala kohalensis | reverse complement strand
GTGAGGAGCAGACGGAAGGCGAGGCGGCATCGGCGGCGGCTGGGTGGGGACTCCGGGGTAGGGACTGGAAGAAGCGTGCGCCAAGTCGAACGCAATGGCTTAACCCTGTCCTCACACACACCTCTTCCCCCACCCCCTCCATGTCCCAGCCACGCCGCGGCTGCTGCTTCTACTACTACCTCCACTACTACGCTAGTACACCTGAAAACCAGACCAGTTTGACCAACCCATATACATACATGACCAACTTCCCCTTCTAGGCTATCTGTTTTCCCCTCTCTGCGACGCACGACCAACCGAATCTTCTTTCTTTACTCCCCTTCCCTTACGTCTTCACCTTCTCCTGGCATCCCCTTGTTCTTTCCCCAGGCACACACACGCATCCTCCTCTATATTATTGTTTCCTCGCTGACACATTTAACAGGTTTTCTTCTCCGTATCCGCGTTTAAACATTTTAATACTTTTGCCAAGGCCGGGGGCGCGCCGGAATAAATAAAAAGGACGCGTCCACTCGACTGCAGGCATTCACAGCTCAGTCACCGCAGAGCTCACACCGCTCTCCAGCGCCGCTCCGTCGTGTGTCGTTTTTTTATCAACCGCGTGGTGAAGTGCCTTCGCCATGGTGAACCGATGGATGCTTCTGCTCGCGTTCGCGGCTTGCGCGGTCGCCTACCCCGCCGCCGAAGACCCCTCACCGGCCGCGTCGCCGGACCTCCTGGGCTTCGAAGCCGGCATCGAGACGGCGCGCAGATGGATGGACAGCTGCGGGGACAAGGAGATCGTCACGTGCCTCAAGATGCGGGCGCTGACGTTCGTGGATCGAGCCCTGCGCAGATCCAGCATCGACGTGACGGACGGAGTGGCGTTGGTGAAGGCGAACGCGGTGGAAGGGTCGAGGGTGTTGGCGGGAAGAGCCATCACCGAGGCGGAGTTGGACGCGTCGCTGCCCGGTGACTCCGAGGAGAAGGACGCCCAAGTGGAGAGTCTGTTGGTGGATCGCATCGCCAGGTTCTTCGAGAACTTCACCGTGCAGCTCAAGATGCCCGACTCCGCCATCACCGAAGTGCGCAAGTCCCTTGATGAAGGTACGGAACAACACTTATCGTTACATTCCTAACCAATTAATTTTCTAATTAAGGTCATTACTATTATACTCCCCACTAACAAACCTCGAGTCGCAAGTTTTGTTGGTTTAAAGCTTATCCAAAATGTCTCTTGACAATCAACTCTTTGTTACTACTTTATTACTAAATAATAGTTTTGGTTCCAAATTTAAATTTATAAACCTTATTCCTCAATAATTTTGTTTTACATTTCCACAAACACATCGTGCATGATTTGTTTCAAACAACCTCTCATTTTCTCAACCTCTTTTATTCATAATAAGAAACCGAAACATTTGATTTATTTTACTACTCGCATGTTATTGTAAATCATGTCATTTATTGTTGTTATAAAATGTTAAAAACTATGTTAAGCGTAAATATAAAATCGATATCGATGCACTTAAATGCATTGCTCGCATTAGCTTCGAAAAATAATTTCGCAGATGAATTTGCTGACATTAGAACAAGTTGTTCATGACTCGTAAAAGAGCAAGAAAAAAAGTACACGGAGAGGGCTATTCATTCATTACGAATTTATCCCGTGAATCTTAAAGCGATAAAGTGTGGCATTGAAATGTTCCCTTCCTCAAGATATACTTTTCGCTTCGCTTACGCTTTCTGTAAACATCTTGCTTTGTAGATTACATCAGCGAAGAGAATTCAATGCACGTTTCGTACGGACATTGAATTCTCACATAGTTCCTTCATTGCTTGTACTGGACGGTAAAAACAATCCTACCCGGAATCACGCGGATCTTAAGATATTTCACACCACATAAAATTCTATAATTATTTTAATCTCTTAGGTTCCAGTCATTTATTGTTTAACGATGATTCTTTTTGTAGAAGTGGCTACATAACAGAACAATTGTATTTCCAATCAAATATTTTTGTTTTCTAGCATAAATATAATAATGACTTTTTTAAAATATTAAAATCTAATCTGTTAATAAATGAATTAAATTAAAAGTAACATTAAAAAAATTATTATATTGATTTTGAAAGATAAGTATATACAGAAAAAAGTTTTTACAGGTAACGGAGTAATTTCTGTAAAAAGTTGCTGAAACATACAATGCAGAGAATATGCAAGAAATCGTGACAACTTCGCAATTATGACCTCCTGAAACATGGACTAGAATGACATGCATTTGTGAAAGTACAATCTATTTATCCTCGGTATGGAAAATTTTGGGGACTATCTGCGAAATTTGTCGTTGATGTCATTTTACCTTTCCATGCTCAATTGTAAGAGATGAGTAATATAACACGAGTGCATTAAACTATTTCAATGGTATGACTACAGTAAAAAAAATCTTAAAAATTATGATTTCTTTATGAGAGAAAAATATATTGGTTGGAAAAAATGAAAGGTGATGATTATCTGCCATTACTGTGAATGTTAATGATTTGGAACTTAAATGACTATAGTAATTGTTTCTCACGTGCCAGTAGATCATATAATTAATATTCAATATATTTCGTATATTATGAAGATATTTCATATAAAAACTTTAAACTAGTAAAATGACTTGAACATATATTTTAAGTTTCTTCTTTAACCTTCTGCAGGGAGAGAATCATATCCGTTGGATAATTTTAAACTTTCTTTAAATCAGATGTTGGAAGTATTATATATTTTCTTGTAAGGAATATATGTATTAATTTAAAATGTTCTGAAATTTTAATCGGTTTGAACAGAGATCTTTCAAAAGGTATTAATTGTTCTAATTTGAATTGGTGGCTCCTTATTAGTTCTTTGATATTTTCAATTTATCGACCCATCCTTCAAATCAGGAGATATTTTATTACATTAAATAACGGTTTTAAAATCCTAGCTGAACCAAACAGTGAAAGAATAGAAACTTAATGCGAGAGTTAAAATGTATGAAATTGCTATATTCCGTAAAAATTATTCATTTGTGATTAAGATTCTTTAATAATATAATGAAATTTGATAAGAAAAGGTGATTATAAGTACGCAATTGAAATATGAGACTAGTATTAGAACAACCCAAACAATTGTGTAATAACATCGAGGGAAAATTGCAGGATCGACTGCGTCGAAACTGAGTAAATAGTTTGAAATCCACAAACAAGTTTAGTTGTTTGAAATTAATTATCTCGTATGGCATGATAGGGAGACTCGAATAGTACAACCTGGGAGACAGTTTATGAAGGCAAGAATAGGGACTACGTACGTCAACGAAATATAACAAGAATGTATCTCATACATCGACCCCACTGACAAAAAAAGAGAACGATTGTTTAAAAACATTGCAAACTGCACAATCGACTGAAACGTTGCATCTGCTCGCACAAGTTTAATATCAAAAATTGGTCGTTCGATGTTTCTTATCTCTGGTTACAGGATAGATAACATGAAGAATGCTCCCTGGCAGATAATTTTGAACTATTTACTAGACAACCTATGAAATGACAATTACATTAGTGAAATACGCAATAAAGATTTATTTCCATTCATTTATAAAACTGGATGATATCCTTACATAAAGACAGTCACTTCCATTGTGCCATAAGTCTTAATCGTCTGACGCAAAGCTCTAACGGACCGACGAGAGGCGTTCGGAGAACTCTACTTTCCCGCGTTCAAAGCTCTTCGTGATCTGTTCACAACGCGTCATCAATCTGCCGAGATCCGTTGAGTCGCCTGAGCACGACATCGACCAAGGATGCAGAGGCGTAGCGGATTTGCTCCGGGTGATGTTTCAAATCTGTCAGCACAGAGTGACTTGTGCTTAGCGGGTCGGTGAGATACGAAAAAATATCTTTCCCATATTCATTTCTGTTTTAACTTTTTCATTAAATTTTCATCGAAACCGATTCATATACAATCTTTGAACAGATATGCTGACCCCATTGTAACAATCAAGATCTTAATCTCGTCATATTACATGTTCAGATGATTGATAACTTTGAAAAATCAATTGGAAGTTGTCCGTTAAAAGTAAATGGTTAAGAATTATGTAGTTTTAATTTGAATCACGTTTCAGTGAACACGTAAAAAAGAAGTATAAACCGTAGTATAATACTACGATAATTATATTACCTTAGAAGTTCAAAGGAAATTATTTTACTGAAGCAATAATAGCCTGTTGAAATTTTTTGTAATATTTTCCTCGTGAGAATTTTATTGTCAATACGAGTTTCTTCTCTTATTTTCTCTTCGATGTATCTTCAGAAATGCAGAAGTTTGTCGTGTTTGGAAATGTATATTTCAATTTTGTGTACTGAATATAGTTTAACTCGAATGTCATTGGTGCAGGCTAGATGTATATCATAAAAAATGTAAAACTTTCGGGAGGAAATGTACAATTATATAACTTCACTTAAGTAGTTTTATAATGCAGCACAATTACACGATTGAAATAGTTACAAAATATTTTAGAAACCACTTCATTGATTAATAAATAAACTACCTGTAAGTATTTAAGTGTAGTCTAAAACGAAGACAATTTTTTTGTAATATGGAGACAGAAAATAGTAATTTAACTCATATAAGTTCAGGTGGTTCGAACACATAAGCAAAGCTTACCAATTAAAACAAGTGCTGGATGGAACCTGATAGCCATAGTTGCCAATATCGTCAAATAAGATTGATTCTTTAGGGCACTATTACACTGAGAAATAAATTGCTAAATAAATGGACACTTATTTGAACAATGTTATCTGATGACCTGGGCAAATAACGTCAATCCTATGCCCACCACTACTGGTCGTAAATTATATACCCCTTATTTTTTTGTCTGTTTTACGTGCATTGGGTGATAGTACGCGATAGTATTTTATTGTAATCATTTATTTTCGAGAACAATTATTTCAAATCCTATGTTTAACCCTTGTTAATTTCTCGTGACCAAACATTGTAGTGGTAGCTTCCACTTCCGCCGCTCTCGACCAAGGACTGACGCAGACTCACGAAGTCTCAAAGCACGCGACACGGACACCGTTCTCACATTATGCAACTCACGCCACCACCTGCAGCAGCACCGGCGCCACCTCCATCGCCCCACCCCTCCCCCCCGCGTCATCCCGAGCGACGCTTAACATGTCTCTGCCGCCGCTGCAGCTGCTTCAGCTACGCTCACACAGAAGGGTCACGCGAGGTCATTGTCAATGCACTCCATGACGTCGGGATTTTCTTGTCTTTTATCTGAAAAATCATCTACAATTATCTAAAAACTGTGAAAGGTGAAAAAAACAATAAATAAATTAGAGGATGAATCGCGCTTCGAAATGCGTTTAATTTCTCGAAAAAATATCCAACATAACTAATTCTCCATCGAGAGAGCAGGTTTGGATGAGAGATCCAAATTCAGAGGCAGGAAAGAATATCTCTAAACCTTGGAATGTGACATTTCAACCTTATAGAATCCCAACTAATTATGAGAAATCCTTTTCTTCGACGGAATACGTATCTCAAATCCTACCCTGGAGACAATAAGCAAATCTCCGAAATTGAGCTGCGAAAAATACTGCATTTATTTAAAATACTTCTTGAGAAGAAAGGGGAGGAAAAGGAAAGTAGCATTTTGTACCTTTTGAAAAATGCATTTTTTAAACCCTATAACACGCTTTATAATGTGATTAAATATAATTTCCATTGGATTAAAGATCATGCGTGTTAAGGAGAGTAATAAAATTTTTCTTTAATCCCAAGACTAGCGTTAAATTTTAACTGAAAATGCATGGTTTTGGTAGGAAATAAGAAATAACACTAAAGTAAAAATTATTATAAAGAACAGTAAGAGAAATACCTCATTTATGCTAAGCTAAATCCTCGAGCTCCCAAATTCTCATTGTATTCCAGTGATACGCATTGTATTATAATGAACGTATTGTAGTAGATTAAATCTTTCAACACCAGTGACTTATAAAATTCTAACGGGAGTCTGTTTAATCCTTTCCATGACATTCAATACCACTCGTTTTCTTAAGTGGGTGACTATGAAATGCCCCATTGTTCTTCTAAGGAGCCGAAACTAGGCGCCTCATGCTACGAGCCTTCAGTCGTGCACGATGTTTATCAGAGAATCGAAGTCAGACTAACAAGCCAAGCACGAAACAGCTCAACGCATATAAAAGAAAGAGAACGGAAGAAGGTATTGTGTGAAGAAAGTGTCATGAATTTTTATTTATGCTAATAGATGTTGTACTTCTCCATATTAATATTTATTTGTCAACGATTTAAGGACATCAAATATTTTAAAGCAGAAAAAGAACGAGCTCATGGTGATCATCGCTTACATTCAGACTTTTAAAACTTTATTTGACATGTTAATACACCGGTATGAACTCATGTTTTATGAGGATAATATTTCCCAGATGTTTACTGAGTTGCTCTAGTCCTCTATGACAGAATAAAAAATAATATTTTTCTGTATTGTGAACTATAAAGAAATAAAAGATAAAATTTACCCAAATTTTTTTGTCCAGGTGAAATTACTTATAAAGCTAAAAACCGTTTAATACTTCAAATAGTAGGGAGTAATCTCTTGTATCTTTTAATCTAATATTTGAAACCATATCTCCAATCAAGAGAAAACAGCAAAAGAACTTAGTGCGTCTATGTTACGTGAAATACTATAATTCATATTCTAGTAAGGTAATGGGTTGATCACGCAATGGCACGCCATGTCTTGGGCAACGGTTCCTTTCTTGTTACCGTTAACGAGGAACAGTCAAATTTTGTCCAACTATGTGCTCCAGAAATCTTCGTTTCCTCCTGTACCATTGGTCCCCGCGAGCCCAGCAGAGTAAAATTCTAATTAGCGGTCATCGTTGCAGTTGTAGTAAAGAGCCTCAGGATAAGCGACCTGAAACTATGCTCCAGTGACGACACCTGTTAATGGCGTCATTTGCGTGACGTGAGGGGAGGCAAAAACAACACCAGTAAAAAATTCACCATGCGCATAATCTTAAAGTTTTAGGTCAAATACTGTGGTCTTAATTTAAAAAAAAAAACGGATCAAATTGACATGAAATGGGGAGCGATAATGAGACCGACCGAAAGAAAAGAATTTAAAAATGAAGCCTATATTTCTCGGTCAAGTTTATTCAAAATCTTTCTTTGTTCAAAGTGTACTGGATATTCATATTTTATTCATACTCATAATCTCTTCATTTTATTCTTAAGGATGGGACGGAGGAAATGCGAAAATTTCATTTAACTTTCACTGATTCCTTTCTACTTTACGGCAGATGCTTCTCAGAAGCAGCTTGTGATATTATTCAAGATTTCTTGATGTATGAAAATTACAAAAGAAATCATGTCAACGTGTGATTATCAATTCGTTACACATTTCAAAATGTATTCCGTTGTCACACATTAACTACTTATGAAATCAATCCTAGAACCAGCTCTCATCTCCTTAGTGAAACGCTGTCCTGAGGAATCATTCAACCACTTACATCCCTGGGAAGACCTTCAGAGGTCCGCCGACCAGTGGTCGAAAGTTTGGGGTACCCCAAGGAAGTGGAATAGGGTCATCGAAAGTGGGTCGCCCCGTGGATGCCAAGCGGTCGCCGGTTCCCCGAAGGTGCTGGGACGCAGCTCCGAATGGCCGTCATCCAGACCAGGAGACTTGAACGATGGATCGGACGAGAACCGGAATCGATTCAGCGCCAGCAGCCTCCGTCGCCGCCATCGATGACACACTTCCACCGGATAGGAAGACGGATCCGCCGCCGACTCCGGTTCCGTTAAAAACTCCCTCCTCCAGACGCACCCGAGCGCAGGAAACGATAAATTAACGCACACGTGATGAGCGTTCCGGAGGGGTTTCTGGAATGTTTGTGAGAGGAGGTGGAGACAGGGTTTGTGGTTTGGAGCCACAGATTATTCGTCTTCGGAATGGGGGCAATGTTCATATGTAGGGGAACTGCGTGAATGTATTATCACTTTAACATTTCAGACAAAGCTCCTTCCCCTATTGTTGACTATCACAAACTCTCAATTCTGTAAGTACAGAAGATACAAAAATCAACTCTGTCGTTAAAGATATTGAAGATTGTTATGAAGGTGACTTGAAATACTGTTTCGAGAAGATACTAAGAGAACAAAGGCATCGAATGTACTTAAGTGCTTAATACTTCGAGAAACAAGTTTTGAACCAGAGAATGAAACAAAAGTAGGCGGACTATGTGCAACAAAAATATTTTTATTGTGTTATATTTCAAGTAACATTTCGTATATCCATTGAAACAATAATAAATATTTAAAAAATATTGAATATTTCGTCCAAAATCTGATACTCAATTATTTCATTGTTTTCCTGGAGTAAGTACAATGTTGAGTGTCTCGAGATGAACCAATAATTATCAGTGACGACATACTATGTGATATCATTTGTCCCGAATCATCACATTGAGGTTTCCTTGAAGGAAGTGGCGTGTACCAACGGAGGGTAGGTCGGTGGCGCTTGCAAACTCGTTCAGCGACCTCCGCAGAGGCGCCTGTCCGTCGGTCGTTGGGTCGCATCGCATTGCATAAGCGGTCCAATCTTTTTGCCGCGTCTCGTCGTGCGGCAGGAGACTTCATCTGGGTCAAGAGATCATCGAACCCGAGGCGACTCACTTTCGTGCCGCCACTGGAGCACGGGTTCGGTTTTTTTACACCACGTCCCCCCTTACTCATCGGTATTTGCTGTAGGCTTCGGGCGTTTGACAAGAGATTAAAGGCCGGAAATGGACTCTTAATTGGGAACTTGGCTTCGGGGAAAGGATTGACTGACACTAACGAAAACTTGGGATTAATGTCTGGGGTGATATATTACAACCAGGCGCAAATGAAGATTTTAAACTCTCTTTATTGGTGATTTTAAATAAGATGACATCGAATAAAATATTCGACGTTTTGCTTGCACATTTTTACAAGAAACAAAAATTGTAATTCTATCAGGAATATTAATATGACAAAACCATTATATAATCATAGAATAAAAAAAGAGTTTGAAACCAAGATTGTATTGTAATATATGGAGTAATTCAGGGGAACTTAAGAAACAATTATTATTGTCTACCATTTGAAAGCCAATGTAGCTTCATCAAATTTCTGCTTCGTCACATAAAGCTCAGAGATGATCGAAATAGAAACAAATATTTGTTTTGATATATCAAGCTATTCTGGGAATTAAAAGTTCAACAAAAACTTTGATATTCGGAATAGTACAGTATTTGAATGAAGAGAACTGAGGCAATGACTAGACGTAGAGGCATTTGCAGAAAGAGTAAATAGCCCTCGCCCACTGACAGACTGACCATTTGGTCCGCGTATGCAACGACAGATGGCCTAAACCTAATGTAACCAATCGTTAGTTGACGAATGAACTCTAAGATTGCAGAATATTAGGGAATTGAAGTATTCTTTCACAAAAAGGTATGAAAAGGTGAAAACATGTAATGAAATACTGGTACTCGAGAAAACAGTTCAATTCAATTCAACAAAATGCAGTACAAATATCAATATCCGTCCAAGGTATATCATATTGTACTCATAGAGTATATTAATAGTGTTGCATTTACACTACAACTATCACTAATAATAACGTGGAAAATCGTATCCATTTTTTAATTTTAATAACTTGTAATAACTAACCTAGTGACCTCCGTCAGGAATGTATTCCATGTGCCTTTCATCGTTTAGCTCCCTACTCTCTTGGTTCGTAATGATAACTATTTGTTGGCAAACACGTTCATGGACTTGGAAGAAGGTTTACGTTAAAATTGTCGTGACCTCTTGAAACCCGATGACTAAGCACTACAAGAGTCACACTCACACAGTTACTTCAAGCTGAGTGGGTGGTCCTTTCGGAAAGTGCCCGCTCTCGAACGATGAGGTAGTCAGATGCTTTCCGGAGGATAGGGGAAGTGGGCCGGACAGCGTCGCACACTGGAGACGTTCACTAACATGTAACACTTCCGTCCGTTAGAACCATGTAAATGAGAAAGATCAATGACGAGAAGAAATTTAAAAAGAGAAAAGTCAATATTTACGTTTCTGTTCGCCCTCGATATTTTTCTATATTTTCCTTTTAACCTTAATTTAACGAACTTACTGACACTTTCTGACTTACTGACAACGAACTTACTGGCACTTTCATTTATAAACAAGAGTATTATGAAAATTCGATCAGCTACTGATACTAATGATATTTATTTTTTGCTAGTCGATGCTATTATGAATACTGACTTTTCCCATGGAAGCAATGCTATTTCTTGTCGTTTTATATTCCTTATACACGATATTTCAAAGATCGTCTTTTATAACTTTACTTCACAAATATCTGTGTTTAGTACATAATCCTAATTAAAATAGTAATATTGGTGAATATAATATTTATTATGCGATTGAAATTTTTTCTCAATGTTTAACTTATTTCATCACGTCACCATGGTGGAATATTTAAAAATAAGCAGTAGTAATATCTGAAACGGAGTAATTAATAAAACAAATATTTAGGTATTACGGCCGATTCTATATTAATAGTATTACAGAATATACTATGTTCATTTAGTACACTTCCATTTGTTTGGTTAAATTCATTTATTTAAACAAAACTCCTCATTTACTACTGACCGGAAATTAATGTACGATTTGTCGAAACACTCTTACTACTTAAATGAGCAAGAACCTATAACATTTACGACTATTATGAACGACGAGGACATAAATATTACTTTAAAAATTTCACATGTTTAGTAAGTAATAGAATTACAATAATTTATAGTCGCCAGAGATTACTTTTTCTCATACGAATAGAATATTATTATAATTATCACTGTGTCGTGTTTTTGTAAACAAACTGAAACTGTAAACATTTTTATAGGATTGATGAAAGAAAATCTTGGAATATATTCCTTCCGCCATATGAACTAGAAGTTCGTACTTTGCGGCGTGTGCGTGTTACACTAGTTTTATGTGAATCTTGTCTCTGTGTATTTCTTGACACTTATGTCTTTTTTCTCTTTGCTTCAGCTCGTGGCAAGAAGAAGAAGATCAAGATGCTGTTGCCCATCCTGCTGTTGGCCAAACTGAAGGCAGCTGCCCTTATCCCTCTGGCTCTCGGCGGTCTCGCCCTCCTCGCCTTCAAGGCCCTCATCGTCGGCAAGTTGGCTCTCCTGCTCGCCGGAATCATCGCCCTGCAGAAACTGCTCAGCAAGGGACACAACACCTCCACCTACGAGGTCGTGGCTCACCCTCACTATTCACACTCACACGTGAGCTCATACGGTGATGAGCACGGCCACTACGGACGCGCCCTCCCCGCCGACGCCGGCCCCGCAGCCGCCTCCGCTACCGCCGGCGACGCTCACAACCTCGCTTACTCCGCCTACAAGCAGGAGTAAGACGATTCGTTCTCCAAATGATTCCCTTCTCCGTTCAAAAAGGATCGATTCCAGATCCGTTCCCTTCCCACGACAGCACGAAGCCGACCCCTAGAGGTCATCGCGCACGCAACCCGCAAGTCCCATCGGGGCTCCGACTGTCGAACAAATGACTCCTCTACGTACTAACCGTTGTATAAAACTACAAATGTAAAGTTACCCTTAAACGTTGAACGTCTCACTTTCTACGAATACTGCTATGTTTACGAATTAGACACACATCGCGAACGTTACCTGTCTACACGCTGACGACGTTTTTTTTTTTAATTTTTATTTTATTTAACTGTTGTATATACCCTGAAGACGTCCTTCATAAGCGAAATGAATGCGTACACTACGGGAATAGATCGTCCAGAGTTCTTAGCATGTATCAAAGTTGTACATAATCTTGACATATCTCCGCACAACTCATGACACAGAGCACGACATG
The DNA here is from genome assembly GCA_002313205.1 of Laupala kohalensis. Taxonomy (NCBI): domain Eukaryota; kingdom Metazoa; phylum Arthropoda; class Insecta; order Orthoptera; family Trigonidiidae; genus Laupala; species Laupala kohalensis. The sequence continues at coordinate 426,881 of NNCF01130778.1, read as the reverse complement.
TTTTAAACATTCCCATTCACATGATCCACTTCATTACATTGACTGTATATATCCGAAAGTAAGTGATTACGTTTTTAATGACTCGACTGACACCACATGTGTTAAACTCGTAATTTTGTTTTATTTGCAGTTAATTTAAAAACTTATTTAAATCAAGTGTCTATTATTTGTATTTGTTCTTAAATTAATTATTTATGATTTTATTTAAATATATTTTATTAAGCAAATGTGTCCTGGATTATTTCCTTAAATCCTAAAAGCATAATTCATTCTTTCCTTATCCTACTAAGTGTACCATCGATCTTCTTAAGCAAGATGAACTGTTGTGTCAGCTGAGTGATATGACAATAACACTAAAATATTATTTGAAATTAGATGTCAATCATTCGTCAAATGAAATACTATTTGTGAATTGAGGACAAAAATGTTCATTAAGACAACCATTCACATTAGTTATCAACTCTGAAATCGTGTCGCAAACGTGAAGAAAGATAAACACTAATTCTGATGTTATAAATATTTAATTTAAAAAATACTGTTTCAAATTGAAAAGAGAATTTTGAGTACAACACAAAAAATATCTTTTCATTTCAATGTTATTCTAGAGCTTTGAAGCAGATGGAAAAAATTTATTATCACTCACAACGTTTGACCGTTTTTTGCATTAACATCGGTTGAATGTTCATAAAATAAATACAAAGGATTTATCTTAACAAAATTAAAACCCCATTGTGGTTGTAAACAAAAATTTTGTAATAATCAATTCATTATTTTTAATGGAAATCTCTCGCCAGTCAATGGTATATTGTCAAAAATTAATTCCAGCAGCAAAACACTCGCAGTCTTCAAAAATCATCGCTCTGTAGCAGCGGGAGGCTGAACACCTGCTCTATGAACATCGAGAAGAAAGCAAAAGGGGGAATGCGCGTTTGTGTTTTGAATTAACGACGCACTCAATGGCACAACGATAAGCGAAGAGCTTCTTCACACTCGGGGAGACAATACACTGCGATGACGATGCGTTACTGTGTACTCACAACCACGATTCGCGTATTCACGAGATTGAGAACAAAAAATACTTCGATCTCACGTATAGATCGAATGAGTAGGTTGTGACTTGTCAAAACTCACGTCATCAGTTTTTTTCCCTAGATTTCATTTAGTTTCTCATACTTCTTTAACTTTGTCATGTACGTTGAGCGTACAAAGTACTCATCCTTTTTTTAAACTAGCCAATATACATTATGACCGCTCTGCCGCCAACGAGGTCATCGCAGAGCTCCTTTATTCGTTTAGCGTTCTCCTTTGACAATAAGCATGAGGTAATATCCTGTCTTTCTGTCCTTATGTATTTCAGTTTGTTGTCCCGTTCTATGTTTTATAATCCGTCCCTCATTCTTCTGTTTATTCTTTCTTCTTTTCTCTTTTTCTCTCAGTTAACTGTCTTTATATACTACTCTCATCTAGTTCTTTCTTCAATACGTCTCGTATAACACACATTTTTGACACATAATCCTTGTAGTCTTGAAACCGCGTCTTTGTTTTCACTAATTCTTCCTTTTTGGTTTTGTGACTTATTCCTTCTTCCTTCAATCGCCTTAAATATCCTGCCTTTCTTTACCATACTCTTCACAGAAAACATGCTCCTCATCTTCGTCTGCTCTTCCACGCATGCAGTCACTTTGCTCTCGTATCTTCCGTTTTTAAAATGACCACGGCCAGTCAAAAATATTCCAAGTATTCATGCTGTGAAAATATTTTATCTTGAGGTCTACACAGAATTATCCGTTTTGAAATCCACTAATACCGAAAAAGTTATCTTCAGAATACTGACCACAAGTTTATCCGAATGTGGCAGAGGCACTTACAAAACAATTCAGTCAATTTCATATTTAAAGCAGTTTGTGTTTCTTGTAGTTGTACAATATTGTTTTAACATAATAAGTTCTTCATGTGAATGTATAAGATATATGTTTCTGGAAATTGGCTCCGAGGATGTTATTTGAATTGTGTAAATTACGGACTGAGAACTCCATAAGTTACATTGCTGCTGTTTTGCTCCCTTCCCGTTTATCGTCTCGTAGGTCCCATACATCGGACAATTCTTTAAATAAGTAATTTGAATCATTTCCAAAAGTAGTGTTGAGTGTCATCGGTTTATCCGCAGCAGGTGACGTCTACAAAGATACAGACATCTGAAAAACACCCTGTTGAGTGAATGTGTGAAAATCGGGAGATGGACGAGGAAGAGGTACAGCGACTGGCAATTAAATTTTGCTAATTCATGAACTATTTCAACGGTTTATGAAATACAACCATGGAAAAGTTAGAGAATAAAACCAGATTAATGATCTCTACTTAATCCATTACTTTATTAACCCAAACAATAAAATAAAATTGATTATAAAATAATGACTGTTTCGAAACAGTCATCTGAAATATTTCGACGTTATTGTTTACACTGATGAAATATGTTACAAATAATGTGACTACAATACGTATGCTGTATAATTCTTAAATTGTGATTTGAGAGTTAGGAGGAACTCTTGGAAAGAACTGGTTTTCAGCTACAACTCATAAGATAATTGAGGATAATATTGATTACATCTGGAGCTGGGGGATAACGAGCTGAAATTTAAATCATTATATGTTGCATTGAAAGAAAATGGAGGGAGAAAATGGGTGGAAAACGTTCTTCACAGGAATATTAAAAATAAATTATCCAATAGATACATGATTACCCGAATAGTTTTCCTCTTTATTTTATTATGTTTAAAAATATTACGTCATTTCCTTATCTGAAAAATTTGGAAATATGTCAAGTGAAAATGAATGAATTTTTTATACTGATGGAATATAACAACAGCCGAAACATTAAATAATATTATGATTCAATGAACTTACAAAGATAATGTATATTGTTCTTAAAATATATTTTGCATTTAGTTGCAAAGTACCGCAAATTTTCTGAAAATACAATTCTGCTGTTTAAGACGATTTTCAAACCTTATATTATTAACGTACCTCCTAAAAAACGTCTTTTTCTAAAATAAATTGTTCTCAAATTCAAGTACAGCTAACGTCACGACGTTCCCATTTAATACTCTTAGAATTTTGATTGACAGATACTATTATCTTAAAACGAAGTTGTAGCATAGAAACCCATCACCAAAAATGCAATTTACAATTTAAAAAAAGTTGTAAATACAAGTTAATACTGAATAAAATGTATAATTGGAATAATCAGGGAAATAATAACAAAAGATAGTTCTCACAGGGTGAGGTCGTTAATCTTAGCTTCAATCAATATTCCATGTTTCAATAGCAATGTTAAAAGAGGATTTCTTCTTGAACATTCTTTAACAAAACATTTTTGAACATTTTTTTCTGCCTGTAGAGGTAACAATGTTTTACACATAAAAATATTATAATTTTTGAGAATATATTTTAATACTTTTGGTGTTTTGTTTCTCGAAAGAAAATTTGAGACATATATTATGAATATCTAAGAAACGAATAATGCCTATTTTTACGTGCATATTCTTATTTACTAGTAAGGTCACACAATCCTATTGTGAGCACACAGGACACTGTTGTAGGTTTATTCCAAATATTGTCTAAAAACTCTCCCCCTCTTTTATCTTCGCCACTTTCTTCAATTGTAAAACTCTATTTTGGTGTGGAAGTCGCATTGAATAATGAATCCGAATCTATCATCTTCCTCATCAAGTTCTATCTTGACCTTCGCGTTTTCTTAGTTTTTTTTGTTTCTTTTTTTAATAGCCACTAGTATGTTTATTCAGTAATATTATAGACATTTCCAATACTGTTGGATATGTCTCAAAAACTAACTTATGGTATCTACAAAAGTTTCGAAGTATAAAAATTGTTGATGTCATTTTCCGAACTTTGAATAACATTTTCACCTGGTGGAGTTGGAATAGGAAGAGATGCATCATGAGAAACCGGTCATTTGAAAGACGGAATACCTGGATGTAGTATATATCTCTCAGTTTCAGCGTAATAACCTTCAAAATTAATCATTCAAGAATAACAATATGTACATTTTTTATTGTAGTATTTGTATGTAGCATGTAATTGAATTTTAACTACATGGAGAGATAGGAGGTAAAAGAAGGGTAGTAGGACTATTGTTAGTAGGTGGGTTGCTGAGCTAGGTTAACCAACAACTTGGTCCACGTGGAGGGGTTAGTAGGAGTACTTAGTAATAATAAATTTATTGTCAAAAACAGTACAAACTGCATATGACCACGTGGAGGACAACAAACTAATTTACTCTCCGGAAATAAGCAAGGGACCATCCCATCAATTCCGATCTAGGGTCCTAAGGCAGAGGCGGATTCAAAAATTTCAGCAAAAATTCCTAGATAAGATAAAAAGTTAGCTGCGAGTTATAATACTAAAGAATATCAATATGTTTGTAATTTAACGCAAAAAATTACATGTACAAATTATTATCGAACTATAGATTATTCTGAG
>NNCF01130778.1:360977-412638 GCA_002313205.1 Laupala kohalensis | reverse complement strand
TTATAATTATCATACCCTAACATACTAACATAAACGGTGGCGGAGAGAAGAAAATAGTGCGGAACAATATTTCTTTATAACTATCGTAAATATGAAAAGCTAAGAATACGGCTTATATTTTCGGAACCGCAATAATATTTGTAGCATTATGACAAATTATTTTTTCGACCCCTTGTGGAACCATTTTCTTAAGTTTGGCCACAAAAAAATATAAATATAATCTTTTAAATAAAATGCATCAACTTGTCTAATAGACAATGAACAATTGATAATATTAAGTAGCAAACAAATATATTAATTGTTTAAAGTGCAAAGTAAAGTGCATTTATCTGTTCCGAGTTCAGGTCCAATGTGGAGGGGGGTTATAGTCCCCTTAGTCCCCTGCGTAGGCGCGAAGCGATATCCTAATACACCCGCTTCGAAAAATGCCTTGAATATTATTGGCTTGCACTGCGCATTCTCGGGTCGGGCACATCTTGTCTTATTCCACTATGGATNACATCTATGAATCCAATTATCTGTAGAGAATCATAAGGAGTGATAAAATTCGTTTTTTATTGTTCACGACGTTGATTGCCTGTTTTTGTGTTTGTTATGATTATATATTTTAATTACACCTTATTTCAATTATACCATACACGATCCGTAGTTTCAACCTCAATTGTTTATGGGTGCTCTGAATATCTCAAAATATGAAATCCTCTATGATTCTCTTTTTTATGTTGTGTATTAATTCTTTCTTGCTCGTTTTGGTTGGTTTCTATCATCGTAGTCCATGGCTCATCTAAAATGCACAATGATTTCAGACGTTAAACTTTTTCCTATGTTTACACACGACTCAAGCTGAAGTAGATATTTTTTTCTTTTAATCTTAAGATCACAAGTTTCAATACATTTTCAATTCAAAATCCCTACCACTTCTCTATCGCTAAGTGAAACATTTTAATTAGTGACACTACAGGATTTTCGTGCAATATCTCCAGTTTTAATTTCTTTTTTTTTCTGTTATCACTGTAGACAATTTAAAATCATGTCTACCCACCTACCCGAACGTATGTACTTACGTACGTCCGCGCTAATGCAATGTAGTTCCGACATCAAACGCTAGAAGCGCTGATGATCAACCCTACAGTCAACGCTCTCCGGCGGAGAATTCTGAAAGTACGATGAGAACAGAGAACAAAAATTTAGTTAGCGCCAGTGCTTTTGAAAATAGTAAGAATTTGATGTTTCCGAGAATAATAGCTATGTCAGAGATATAGCTATAAAAATTATTGAAAATATAATAATTTATTTTCGAAAAATAGGTTGATCATATTTAGGGCAAAAAGGTACTGCACACTCCAGAAGGAAGTATAATGCGTCAATTTGGTTAAACCATGCGAAGGAAACAGAGCAATCGCCGGATCGGAATAGGCTACATTGATGTACAGAATGGTACTCAATTATCTGAGCGTTGTCAGTAAATATTTCTTACTAGTGAACCCGTCCCAAGATTTCGCAATCCTACGAGAGTAAAAGTTGTTGTCCAATATTTCGTTTTTAAAATAAATATGTTATAAACATAAAAATAATAATTGCGAATTCATGCCGTGATTAGTATAACGTAGGAGGTAGTTATTGAACTTACCACAGTTCTAATTCAATATTTAATACCAATTAAGAGAAAGATAGTACAGCTGAATTATGAAATTATTTTCCCTCCTCTATGCAGGTATTTACTGATTGGGGGTTATTTCTTGAGAATGACGAAGGATATTTACAAATGTTACTTATAGAAATACGATATATTATGAATGATCAAGAATGAAAATAAGTCTTCCAGAGAAGAAACAGCCTATTTAAACATTTATCAATCATAACATGTATTAACATTTCGTTGAACAGAAAACTGTATTAGTTATTGCATTCCTATCGGAACAAAAATAAAAAGACAATAAAAACTAAGAGGTGATCCATGTCGGATAAACATTTGTGTGTGATAACTTTCATTTTGAAATTTTTAGTCTAGCTCGTTGGTAAAATTCAATTAAGCTTTGTTTTAATTCGTTTGATGTATTCATATTACCAGGTGATTACCNTCCAACGAACCCACTCGCCAGGGACCGCGCAGGTCGAATTTTCGCTTCCAAGGAAAGACATAACGCCGGCAGCGCGGCTGCACCATTTCATGAAAACACAAAAAACAATCTAAACCATTCGACCGAATATTACAATTTCAAGATATTTTTAATCTCCGTTCAATGCACAAAACAAAATTAACTATTAAACTTGATGACGATTGATTTTTCCTTGTTGAATTATTCTCTTAGATTGAAGTATTTTAACTAATTGAAATATTTTAATTATACTTATTTTTAAGAACGTTTTTTTGATAATGTAGGCCAACCTTTGTATATATACACATAATGTCGCAGACTTTTTTGTAGAGCTCTTTGAGGAAACTATATTGCCATTCATAGTTGTCACCTATCTCTATCAGTTTAGGCGGCGAAAGCGAATATGCTTCTCTTTTTTTCCCAATTTCATCGACATTTATGGTCAAAGTCGTTTTCTATCTTTCTTTTTACACATTTTTAAAATATAAATTAGCCTATGTTCATCCTGAACATCTTAAGTACGTTCCCCACCATCGGTTTAATCGCGATTAACAAGCAAACAGACAGACAGACTTTCGCGTTACGCATTTATATATGAGCATGGATTGCGCGCAACCACAAAAATAACTTATATTAACGAATTCTATAATATATTAGAAATATCATGTCTTCTATTTGAAGAGGTCAACATATTTTGGAATATTGAGTGATCGCTCAATATCCAAACTTGACCTTTGCTCACAAAGATGCATCATGCATCCCGAAAGGGACTCGATGAAACTCATACGTGTCTCATCATATTCTCTCTGACTATTTAATGCAGGACAACATAAGAAATTTAAAATTTCGCAAATTTCTTATTATTTTAGAATAATTTACTTCTTCAATTACAAATTCATTATTTTTTCGTTTCTCGCATTTCGATCCTAAAACACAAATAAACTGACGAATTTGGCTGTACAGAAAATGTTTTCACGTAAGTTTTAAAACTTCAGTGATGAGTAACATGCATATTATTTTATGGGTAGATAATTTTAATTCTGAGAAATAGTTACTCCATTGTGTTTGAAAGTAGTCTACCAATCTCACAAAGTGAGTTGAATGTTGTAGTTCAACAAATATTATTCACCTCATTATGACGTCAAGTTATTGAAGATCCTTAACGACCATGAGACTTGTTGTCCTGTGCCATTTCACAGCTATTATGACGATGAAAATACGATGAAAGTTGACCTCATTTGTTTCACAACATAAACAATTTGCTACATTAGAACGAACGAAAGAATCTTTGTCTTTAGCTCTGAGTTTAATTACAAAACCTTATTGCAATGTGAGAATTATCTTATCAAGAACAACAAAATGCTTTAAAGATAATAAATATAAAACTTAGGAATATCTCTTGTAATTTTTATGCTAGGATTGAGCTAAGATATTTTGATATGTCAATAAATTATGAATGTTAGTGGGAAAGTAAGATTGATTTACAGGTAACGAGAGATATTAAATTTTTTAAGATTTCCCTCTTTACAGTAAAAATGCCCTAAGAACACTTTTTGTCTTGTTGTATTTCGTCCTGACATTTAAAATGTAGTTCGTAGCTACTCAATATAATTTCCCATTTCATTTGACATCGGGAAAATTATAGAAATTGGATGTTGAGAGAACATTACTGAAAACATTTTGCGGAATTACATTTTCCCTGCCCAAATTTTGAACCTGAACTAATAAAATTACGACATCCATCGATCTACATAGTAAGATAGAAATGCGTAATGCGAAATCGTGTCTGTTACTTAATCAGGACTAAACCACTGAACCGTTCTTGATGAAATTTAGCAAAGAGATAGTTAATATGTCGAGGATGAACATGGGCTAACTTTTATTTTCTTAATGTATGAAAAGAAAGATAAAAAAAGAAGTTGAACATAAATTCCGATGAAATCGGGTGAAAAAATCGGCCATATTCACTTACGTCGCCTAAACGGTTAAAGATAGATGACAACTATTAGCAATATTATTCATCTCGAAGAGTTCTACAAAAAAGTCCGCGACAGCATATGTCTACCTACAAAGATTTACCTCCATTATCGAAAAAACGTTATGAAACATAGAAGTGTTGAAATATTTCAAACTAAGTGAGGAATTTAAGAAGGGAAAAATCAATCTTTACCAAATTTAATGGGTTCTTTGTTTTGCGCAGTTAACAAAGATAAAAACACATATTTAAGTCGTCAAGTTTGGACGAATGGTTTAGATTTTATAAGCGTTTTCATGAAACGGAGCAACCGCGCTGCCACAGTAGTATTTTGCATCAGAAGCAAAAATTCGACTTGTGAGTCTTCCGAAGAGTGGATTCGTTGACCCAACGAGTAAAAAAAAAAAAGAAAAGAAAAATCGGGCAACGCCAGGTAATCAGCTACTACTAATATAAAAATCAGAAATTTAAATTTTCGTAAGGAATTAACTTAAAATACTAACACCCGCAATCAAACGAGCAATACATATGATTGGAGAAAACATTGAAGAAGGTTGGTGTTGTACTTTTCTACCGAAATATTCACCACATAAATTCAAACATGATTTTGAAAATTGCATCGTAAAATCTCGACGTACATGTTGTCAAGTCTCTTTCCTCATTTTCATAGTGTTCACGCAGTATTAAAGAGAACGAGTAGCGATTTTTGTTGGCCAGCCTGTTTCTGTTTTGAAGTTCTCTGTTCTCTTCATTATTAATATTCGATTGACAATTGTTTTATCTTTTGTTTCGATGATTAATATTGTATTTGCAATAGTTATCAATGAGGACTCAAGAACTATAATTACCATAAAAAATTCAAATCGAGTCTTGGAAACTTATAGAAAAGATAACTCAAATATTGACGATCTGTCTGCTTCTGTACTTTAGTTTTTGAACTATTTTTTTTTCTGTTGAAGGTCGTCTCATGTTCCGCCGCCTGCTCCTACCTCTGCTGCTGGGCTTCAAAGTCAAGTTAGTGACCCTGGTGCCGCTCTTCTTCCTGGCCGTCGTGGTGCTCGCCAAGAAAGCTCTGCTCGTGAGCAAATTCGCGTTGCTCATTTCCGGATTCCTGGGACTCAATTCACTCTTTCTCATGCAATCACCGCAATTCCAAAGACCTCTCGGCGGAGTATCACCGGGAGGCATCACCATCCTCCAGCAAGATGACGTTGTGGAGCCTTCGGGGCCGTCGTCTTCATGGTTCAACCCCCTGTCCACGTTCAAGGCTCCGCTCTTCGCGGGAGTGAACTACCATTATCCGGATGACGACAGGAGACAGAGAAGCAAACAGAACAGAGGGAACAGGGATTTCGCGTGGGAAGGAGAAAAGAGGGAGAAAGTGGAGTAGTACAACAACAAAAAAAAGAATCTCATAGCTAATGATAGAACACTTTCTTACTAACTGATCACGTGCATATAATGCACATACGGTTGAAGAATGAAAATTATATAGAATATTTAAATGTTTCAATTTCTTTTTTCTGAAAAGATGATTTATCTATTATGACAAATCTTCTGTCACATACTGACACTTATAACAGCTAGTTATACACAAATGACGAATGAGACACAAATATCTAGTATCACGAATTTCAGAGTCTGAAGAAAACACGATAATAAATAATAGCTGGTTAATATGTGGCTGTCCAGTGGCAGGACAGAGATGCAAGAATAGCGAAACCCGACATACATTACGATAGAGTACAAGTACGTTAACGAAGTATACAGAGTGATGAAATTAGAAAGAACACAAATGTCTCCCAAAAGGGTAAATATATCGAGGTGCGGTTTCTACGAAGATACCTCGCGACGTAGGTTAATAATTTGACGTATTCAAACAATTTTAAACTTCTTTATCCCCAGATTTACTTTCATATTTTTATTGTTTTTTAAATGGATATAAGTATTTTATCACCTTATATTTTAATCCCGAGAAAAAACAATAACCATGATGTAACATTTATTGAATTTGAACAAACTACAGCAGCGTGAGAGTTCGCGAAATTTTTCCTTGTATCGATAAAGGAATGAACGCAATTCTCGTAGTGCCAGAAAAACGTTGCAAGGTGAGGTCATCCTCTTTCAATTCATTCCCATAGGAAATGTCGAGAAGAAGAACACTAACGATGTTATTTGTCCAATTCACTTCATCTACCCTAACGGAGTGTCGGAGATGGATGATGGGATGTGGATCCCTAATTTAGGTGGTTGGCGAATGACAATGGTACCCGATGCCCTTCCATGCACTTCCTCGAGGCAGATGATGTATGAATGAAGTGAGGGGCCCATGTCCATGTGTGAATGAAAGGTAGGGGAAAAAGGAGTACCTCAAGAAAACGGCTGAAAACCCATTTTTTCCACCACAGAAAATTCTTCTTGAATCAGCCGGGGTTTTAACCGGCGTCGTCAGAGATAGTACTACACCACGGGTCACCCTCATTTGTTCAAATTAAATATCGTTTTCTTTGTCATTCTTTGGCTTTAAAGTAGCGCTGAAAAATTGCATAGATCCATTGAGAAATAGTATCATTATCTCTCCAGTTAAAAAAGCTACGCTTCAATTAGTAAGTCAAACAATTAGTTCGTGAAAATCGTCCATCCATTGCTTCATCCGTTTATGTCATGTATGAGATGTTCATTCGTATTTTTTTGTGGGGCTTTAGGGCCCGTCAACAACAAGGTCATTAGAGCTCTTTCATTCGTATTGACTCATACGTTGTAATAAGGTTAATGGACATGAACAATGTGAATATCTTTGTATAGGGAATATGTCAATCACTTCTTGGAGAAACCACTCATATATACAAATATATATATACTAAAAGTTTTGGGAAATTATAAAAGTGTAAGATAATAAAAAGGCTTAGTTTAGTTTTCTTTTTTTAATGTGAACCATTTATCTTCATGGCAAGTGTAATACATGGTTATGAAGAAAACTTGAATGAATTAATGAAAAAAACAACAAAAAAACTCGTCTGAGACTATTTGTTTATTTCACTACAGTTTAAACGCACGTTTCGACTAGTTATCGTTGTGATTATTGTGATGATGCATCAGTTATTATTGTGATTGCACAGATGTCTTTAATCAGGATGACAGTTTCCATAACTCTTATATTTTTAAAGTGTTGACGGTTTAATGCACAGGAAGAAAGCCATGTACATTGTCAAAACGGTATGCGTTTGCATATTGTGATGTAAGAAACAAATAGCCTCAGAGAGACGGTGTTTTCTTTAATGTAATACGTGCTATAGTGTTCAATTTCTTTTCACCACAGGATATTGAGTAAAAAAATTTGAAAATGGATAATTGTTCTTTCTGCAAAAACTACAGACATTTCTTTCTCGTAATATTAGTGTCATAATTGATTAATTAAAGGTAATGTTTATATTGTTGTAATGCCGATATCAGTATTAAGAAATAAAAGAATGTTTGATCAGAAGGGTACTATTTGATGCCATTCAGATATTCCCATCTCTACAAAATGTAGATTCTTTTCTAAACGTTTTACGTGTAATTTAACAAAAATGTATCAGACGGGATGAGGTGAGTTGAAAACGTTCGGAATAAGTTTTTTGTCTGTGCAATGCTGTACAAATGTATGACGTAAAATTAATTGAACAATAAACTTAGCCTCAAAACGATGTTGACTTATGCAGACAGCAATTCATTGATGCGTGATAAAAAAAAATAGACTGGATAATACTGACTATTAATTGGTGTTATTGAAGGATAGATTATTTGACTTTATTTGAATTAAAACCATGTTATAAAGATTGTGGCGTTATATTTTAGTACATTTATTTAAAAATTTGTTTTTAATTAAACAAATTGTTGATTAATTAAAGTGATTTTTAATACAGGACAAAATGTTGATATTTTAACCAATTACCTTACATCCGATATGTAATACACTCTTCTACAAAGCACAAATAGAGTGTTTTCTGTAAAATGCATGTAAGCCTGCGAAGTAATTATGGTTTTACCTATATCCCTCAATATTCTCCATCAGGCAACACTCCCATGCATATTATTGAGGTGTAAGGTGCGTGTCTACCGGTGTTAATTTACTTACACATGACATAGAAAATTAGAGAATTTAATAATTAACTGTTCAGAATTGTCACAATAATAAATAATGTAATCATTCTTTGATCCTTATTAAAAACCCTTCGAGTCTTATATAGGTCGCAGTATATTAGTAAAAGTATGTATAAAAGTATTAGACGACTCCATGAGAATGTTTGAATTATTTCCTGCGACCAATGTTTAGGAGTAAATTTATTCTTTACTCACCGGAACACGGAGTGTACTCGATCCACTCCATATTTTTATTGATTAAAACTTGCAAGAAATTCCATTATCACCATCCAGTTACACTATATAGTCAAGAAATGGTCAAAGAAAAAAGGTTTCAGATCCCTCAGATCATTACGAAATGGGTCTAGGATCTTCTCGAATTTCAGAAGAATTTCTCGAATGATTCATTCTTTTTCGAACGCAATATACCTGTAATCATTGATTTACTTCAAAATATTTTACTGAAAACCTTGAAAAATCTTGTTTTCTTTTTTAATTTGAAATATTTTGTTGAAAAGAAGAATTGTATATGTATTGTAAGCTATTTATAAAACTAATGTTATTTGTAAAGTAGCTTATTGGGTCAATATTTCAGGAAATAGGATCAAACCGTGACAATTACATGTTTCAAAATATGATCGGGAGGTGTCTTATTGCCACTTGTTATTCAGGACATGCAAACCATTAAGCGTTTTACATCTTCTTTGCAATTACAAAATTTCGTTCCAGTTCCAAAATATTCTGGGACAAATTCCTAGCAATTATGAATATTCCCAGACACAAAGGAAGGACCTGTGGAATTATCAAGCAACGGAAAAATGGACAAAATGTCAATTATTCGAAAATTGGTAAGAGAAGCTTTTTTCTAGGGCAAAGTGTACACATACAAACTCCCCCGTTCTGCGGCATGACCTCGAAGAACATCAATTTATCGCTTCTACCGCGCATAAAAGGTATAATTCAAATAGCATGTAATACGGGTTACCGCTGGATCGAGCAATGTTGGACAAGCACCAGAAACTATAAAAATACCTCTAGATACCGTCAACCTTGTAGACATTGAGTTGACATCAACGACGACAGTCGCAAGAATGGGTGTGCTCCTTACCGTGTTTCTGAGTTTGCTAGTCGGGGTCTTTCCAGCGATTGTACCTACAACATACAGACCTTCGACGTTCAATGCTACTCATGTTCGAGGTAGAGAACTGCGATTCATCCAGAATGATCCGGTGAGTGGTTTTATGAATCGGATAAATACAACCTATCGTCTGTTCGGTAAAACGTATTACGTGCAGCCGAACGGGACGCGAGTGGAGCTGCCTGAAGAATTTAATCGACCGTATTTTCACGTCAAGAAGAATTTGTCAGAAGTACCAAAAAATGAAGAGTCCGTATTGAACGAATCGAATCAATCCGATATGTTGGCATCGTTGTCGAATTCCGTCCCCGTCATATCAGACGCTCCAACGAGCGAAACATCCGCGAATGAAATCAGTTCATCGGTCGAAGATGAAAAGGAACCTTTCATCGTGCGTGTCACCGAACCATCGCAAATCATCTCGCCAAACGCAGAATCCGAAGAAGGTCCTCCAGGTGATATCTCGGAAGAGGAATCCGAAGACGTGGTGGAAAAAGACGTGGGACGCTGGAGCAACAATGAGTTAAACTTTGACGAAGTGGTTCGCACGGGAGCGTTGGTCGTCCGGTCGCGAGGAGTTCCCGCCGCGTTCTTGGACGCAGTGTCGATTATCTACGATTGCGTTCACAATCACTGGAATAGTGGCATTGTGAGATGCCTCACGGAGGGGACAGCGCGTTTGTTGGACGCGACGCTTGGCGAGGGCGAGGAAGAGGACGGGGATACGCGGCCGAGGGATTACGGGTTGGAGGAGGATACTTCACGAGGTGAGGACACAACGTACTTTACTTTTAAATCCAAGGTTTTTGTGAGGATTTTGAAGGTGATTTTGGAAAGAATAAAAACGTTTCTCTCACTTAACAGTTTACTTCTCTTGTAAACATTACCATTGGGTGACCATCTGTTATCTCCGATCGGCCATTGGTGGCCACTTAAACTGAATGGCCATTAATTGAACTAACAGATGCTCACTCAATGGCCATTTTTACTAGAGTTCTTATTCCACCTTATAACAATATATCTTCACTATGTCTATTACTTACACAACGCAAAGTTTCGACACGGGATTGAAGTCGCCGTCGTCAGTTGTAAAAAAGATACTGAAACAAGAAACATTAACGTTCTAACTCAACACTTGAACATGATTTTAAACTAAATATTAACTCAAATTATGTTTACAAAAAGTAGAAATCACACAAACATGTTATAAAATGGTACTGTAGATGCTCGGTAGGTAGTGTGTAAATTCAATCTCACATTCAATTTTTTTATAAATACCTGTACCATTTGAAATATGCAATTTGAGTATAATTCACTTTTTATATAATATTAAAATGTTAACCCAATCCATCAAGTGATCATTATTAATACAATGAGATGTTACTACACTTTGTTCACTTTAATTTAAATTTCCTTAGTGCTCCTGTATTCTAGTTTTTAACCTTCTCTTTGTTTGTCCTACTATCATTACTATATAAGCATTTTATTTTCCGTACTACTATTATTATTATTATATTTATCTTGCATTATAAAATTATTTTTTTACGTTTAAAAGTTGATAATTTCATATTATTACTTCTTATATAAAAAGTAACCTGAATTTGCTAAAAGGGGTAATTGATTAGCAACAGGAAAGGAAACAATACGCATGAAGAAGGATTATATCATACTTCGTAACCGAATTACTAGCTAGATTTCAAAAAAGTGTGAAAAAAAATTGAATTATCACTGTGTAGGTTTCCGAAGCACATATTGGGAAATATCCTTCTTAATTTTTCTGATTTTTTCGTTGTACAAATGAGTACGAATCGCGATTTATTATGGACCGGGCTGTTTCTGTATTCAAATTCCTTGTTATGTTTATTATGTGTGATTTCATTCACAATATGACAAAAATTTCCAAGGTATGTTAATGAAGGTTCAAGAATGGTTATTTACACATGCAGTCGAAAACCTGACGCAAATTATGTCGAGGGAATTCAGTTAAAATAGAAAATATTTCCAAATGAAACCATTAATTGAAATTGTACTTTAATTAATTTTAAACATTGTATCAATTCTCTTCAAGTGTTCAAATTCGAGCCGATTACCCTTACACTACACAAGTGATTACGTAGGAAGAGGTGTCAGGGTCATAAAGGCGCTGTGTGAACTACTTTCATAACGGCAAGGAAGAATTTTGCTATCTTCTCAGATATGGATAACACTTCGCGAAAACTTGATTAAACATATGTACATTCGTGAAGACTATGACTTCTTCAGCCTCGTATTATAAAATCAGCGCAGAAGAATTTTTTTTTTAATTAAAAAAAAGTGTTATTTCTATACCGTAGTTCCATACTTAATCTCCCTCCCACTAGTTTTATGAATAAAATAATATAGTTTTTATTTGACCCAGAGGAACTATAATTAGATGTGAAGTTTTGATAATGAATCAGTCTGTGAAGAATGTGTCAATAACTGTCCCCGTACAAAAAAAAACAAACTTTTATTCAGTTGTGTATGAAGAAGTCTGAATACGATGTAAATTGTGGTCCTATACCTGCATCCAGAGCTATGAGAGGAGTCTAAAACGTGCGAAGGGTTTCATGTGAACAAGCGCAGAAGAGGTCTGCCACTTCGCAATTCACGTCAAGGTGACGAAAATTAAATATAACGACAAAGAAGTTTGTCTATTCTAGACGAGCGAAGCCGAGTAAAGTCCACTATGTATTGACTATTACAAAACTATTTTGCCGATAATGGCGTGGAAAATGTATGTATGTATCTATGTATGTATGTATGTATCTATGTATGTATGTATCTATGTATGTATCTATGTATGTATGTATCTATGTATGTATGTATGTATCTATCTATGTATGTATGTATATAGATATCCCAGGATAGTGAAGTTACTTTATAAGTTCTAAAAAACTTAACGAATCTTTCTACTCATTACTGTGGATTGCAAGACCATTTTGAGTTTGTTAAACCTTTCCGACGACAGTTCGGTCGTTTATGATGTTGCTGCGTTTGGTCATCCTGGTAGATTTTAAATAAAATGTTCATGAAACAGAATAACCGATCTGCAGCACAACAATATTTCTGTTAAGTGTTGTATTCTACATGGCATTAATTCCGAACTTGACATTTATTCAATCCACAAATTGTGTCTAAAATATTATAAATAAATGTTAAACATGAACAACACCTTTCAGTGTTTGTTTGTTGTGGTTCATTTTTCATTCCTGGATTAGTTTGTTACATTGAAATTTAGTTTCAAGTAGTTTTTTTTGGATGTCCTTCAGTTGCGAATATTAAGAGAATACATTTGTGGGTCCAGATTCAAATAGTGGAAGGACTGACGTTGGGGGAAAAACCCAATTAATCAGAAGAATCTGGACTGTTGGGGTTTATGTAATGTTCTGATCCACAATTATTCACGAAAAAAGGGGAAGTAATATTGAGTACAATAACAATTTTGAAAAAAATTAGTAATCAAAGACAGTGTCGAGCTTTACTACATTATTTTTTTATTTTATTAATTGGATTTGTATCTGGATTGGTTAGAGATTTCTTTTTACATATAGAAAGATATTGTGACCCTCATAAAAGTGAATGTTTTGAAAAGAAGAGTTTTCGGCGTGTAACAGATGATACATCTCACAGTAACTTCATCTAGACATTATGACAAAGAAAGCTACTAAAGAGATCTCTTCTTGTGGTAATCGGTACTGAATGAAATCACCTCGAATTATTTGTTGAAGAAAATCAGTCGTCTAAAAAATTATTTTTCTAACAGAAGCATTTTATCGAAATTCTTTGTTACGTAGAGAATCTGAAGAAACCTATATTCGCATCAAACATTAGACAATATTCGGAAGAAGGTATTAAGTAAAAATCTGTAACATGTTGTGTTTAGTCCAGATGAATTAACTTAAAGTAAAGTTGTGTTACGGTTTTGTAAAAAACACAAAGAAAAACATTATTTTATTTCATTGTTATTCATTAAAATTCATTTGAATCACAAACTTACTTTTAAGATTTACTTAATTGCAAATTACATTCAATTTTTCATTTACAATAATTACTTTCAAAATTTATATCCATTACCTTGCCTACATGTCATGAATGCCCCATAATCGTTGAATTATGAAATCATGATACTTCATAAACTTAATAAAATTATATGCGTGTGTTTGAATGCAATTTTATTCTCAGTCTTTGACGGAAAGAAATTTTAGTTTCTTTTCGAAAACAGCTTCACAGTAATTTTCAATGAAAATATTTGATATGCTTTTTTAAATACTTTATTATTTTTTTTGTTGTATTTTTTTTGTTGTACTAAGGGAGGTATTACGTACGAGGAATTATTTTCATTTAGTTACACTTGATATTCATTACATGTTCCTGGAGACACTCCGTTAATATAGTTATTTAGAATGATTACTTCTGAAATTTTCCAGAAATATATAAGCAAATGTTAATATACAATGGGATACGTTTTGTTGGTATACGGGAAATGCTTACGTAGAACAGAAAATCTCGTCGTAAAGGTATCAAAATAAATTTTGTGAAGTTTTAGAGGGAGTTTTTCGATTTTTTCCCAGATACTGATAAAAAAATTTGAATATGATGTTTCCATCCTTGTCTTAAGGTTCTTCACACATATTTATGACTATGTAATTAGCATTTTGGTTTTGAAATAGTTACATAAATTTTATTTCATACGTAAGGCATACTTATTATAGAGATATCCGTTTCAAGATTTTTCGAAATTTAATTCCATGTATTAAAAAAAATATGTTGTATATTTATGAGGAAATTGCTGCGTAATAAGACATCAATGGTATCTGTAATTTTCACATTGATTCTCGTGCTCTCCTCTTTTACTGTACTCGTGAATAAGCACAAATTAATAAATAAAGAGAAGGAATAATTGAGTAAACATATACGTACAGACGTATGAACAAATGGAAACGAATGACAAATGATTTCCAAGAGTTGAATCAATTTTTTCAGCAATAGTTACCTATATATTATCCAGTATGTACTTAATAATATTTAATTAAGAGAAATTAAGCTGCTTCTTGTTTTGTAATAAGTAAGTGATAAGTAATTTAATTGAGTGACATTTTTGATTAATTTGGTGACGTAAAGTTATGGTCACGACGAAGGATGTTGGTCGTTACCAAACTGTATCGTAATCCTTTTCAGGAAGTTACTTTCCACGTTATTTGGTCCTGATGCATTTTGGTAACGTAAGGAACATCTGTTGAAGGCCAAAATTCTAGCTGAAACGTCGTGTAATAAAATATTGTATTTGCCAATTTAAGTCGTTAAATTCCATAACTTAATAATATAAAAATGATAAATGTGAATAGTTCTACTATTTCAAACTAAAGTTCAAGAGAGAGGGCACCTCGTTAATGCACTCTCCGATTATTTTCAAATAACATTTCTCTGTAGTAGACATTTTATGGCGTCAAACATCATTCTTGATTTGTGAAGGAGGTTCAGGACAAAGCCATCGTTTTAAAGTGTGGACAAGAGCCTCAGTTGACAGCACAGCTGGTTCACTCATCTGTTCCGGTGACCCGCCAAGCGATGACGGGAGGGTTTAGTCCTGGCCTACCGGACACCGTTGGCTTCGCGTGCCGCCCGCATCGCTTTGTGCGACCCCCCGACCAGAACAGTGGCCGAAAGGTTTGCGGTAAGCGACATCAATAACAGTCGCCGTCGGGATGCGTCACGCAACGGCTCCGCCATTTGTCTTGATGGGGGATGCCAATTCTTCCAGGGGCCATTTTGCCGCTACGCGAGTTTTTTCTTTGCTTTAAGCCACTTCTCCGTGGTTAGCGAGAAAAATTGGAATGTTAATTGAATAATGGAAGAAAGATTCGGTGTTCGAGTTTCTGTGTCCCCTGCGTTGTAAAATACTTTAGTGATTCTATCCGAGAAATATATGAGAAAAACTGTTTGAAGTATTTTAAATAATCCGAGAAATGTATACGGATTTACGAATAGTTCAAGGATTTGTTTTCCGGATTTCTGGGAAAATAGAAAATACGTAGAGATTTACCATTAAAATGTAGAACATCGATACTAACAACTAATATTCCGATCTAGATATTTTAAAATTCAAGGGGGTTTCTGCGTTCATTTTCTAGTTTTAGTTAAATGTAAATATTATAATTATTATGAAATCTAATGTAATATTATGAAATGTATGTAAATACTCTGAGAAAGAATAATTTAAAAGTGGATGAAAATATATCCATCTCGAAAATTATCAATAAGTTTGCGGTTCTGAAATAGATAATGTCCACCTGTTAGTCAAATGATTAATGACATTTTCTGTTTTGCTCCTTCGTTATATTTTCGTTCACTTTTAGTTAATTTATATTCTTCTTAAGATCAGTAATCACCCTTAATTATTTGCAACGATCACCCTCATCACCTAGAAACCCGACGCACAGAGGGGAGAAATAAAAAATGGTGACAATCTATTTCATGTTGCATACCAAAGACATGATCATGTTGCAAACACTTTGAATTTGGAGGTTTATTAACGTCAGTATCAGTAGTCACCCATAATTATACCACTTAATTAAGTGCACACAACATTGTGTATTAAATTCACTTATCCTTTGTATGGGGATGTGCCTCACGTCTTCCGGGGTTTAGGTCTGGGTGGAAATGGTGTTCAGTTGTGGAAGACGATCGGGTGGCGTAGTGGTTAATACCCTAGCGATCAAAGCATTCGATTCCCGGCTCGTCGCCAATTTCACCTGACCGAAAGTTATCACATATCTTCTCCATTTGTAGGGTACACGAAAGTTTATGCAATAAACCTCAAATACATTCTGGAATGTAAAAATATTGATAAAAACACTCCAAAGAAATTTTATTACCACGTTGGGTAAATTCTATCGTTGAAATATCACTAGCAACGGAATTTATACTAAACCCTTACTCTTGAAATTGTAGTTTAAAGCATTGAAATCACCTTCTGAGCAATCTTTGGACTAACCTAAGCGTGAGCATAGCAACCTTAACCCTTTGAGAGAGGGACTGAGTGACAATATTATACGTTCTGCTTAGCATAGCTTAGCACGTTAGCAAGCATAGTTTATGGCAGCGTGTTTCGAGTTTTCGCCTATGTGAGACACTTGTGCGTCCTTCCTTCCATCGAGTCGGCTCTGCGAAGTAATCTACGGCCCCCGGGCCACGTTCCACCTGTGACCACACTCCGGACTATATGATGAGCACTTCACTCTAATCTGGCTTAGGTTTCAATATTCGCTTCGAAGTGAAGAGATATTTTTGCTCAAAAGCTACTTCATATATTTCACATCTACACGTCGAGAAACGAAGTAAATTTTTTAAACTCCGTATTGAGACGAGTTTTTTAAATACATAAATTTACAATTCTCCAAATGAATCTAATACACTTATTTATAAAAAATACTCCAGTTAAACATTAAAATCATAGTATATGTTACATAATCAATCACCAATACATAAATATTAAAAATGAAATAAATATTAAATCATGGAGGTCAGGTATGCCTACCCTGTAAATGAATATTTATTAATGCAATAAATATTTGAATACGGTATAAATAGAAGCTACTTTGGTAATAAATGAAGCACTATCTGTCTCCTAAGAATTTTCCTGTCATCTTCAAGTTAAAAAGTTTGATGACCCCCAAATGAAACGTAAAAGATCAAGAGAAAATGTCACGCCTAAAGTCAAGTGGGAAAACTATTTTTATAAACAAAATGAATTATTCGGGAACCTCAATTTATTATTTGATTCTATTGAAATACATATGCCCAATTTACTGTCAAGTGTAATTACGGCTTCATTACTTAAGTGTGTTGTTGCAAAAGTATCATACTAAAAACGTAATTATGAAATGGATGAGTTGAAAATACTATGTAATATAGGATAAAAACTTGCCTCTGGAAACACAGTGCATTTATTTAATGAATTGTTATTACTGGGGTGGTTCGACACAGCTACCGTGTAATTACAAGGAAATTGCAACGTCTTGGCGCAGAGAATTATTTAATGGTCATGTCTCAAAGTTGGACCAGTAACTCACAAAGCGTGGCCACACATAAATGTTGACATATTAACTTACATTTAGTGAACAACAAAAAATAACACCTCATTTTTAATAATGTTAACTACGTTTTATTTATAAAATACATATTTTTTCTTGACATTGAATAAAATATATCATATGAAATGAATTTTCTCTATGAACCCATAAATATTTCTGGTTACTGCATCAAGTTGTAATTCGGAAGTTTATACAGTGTCATTGTTTTGGTGTTAAGCATATCCGAAACAAATATTCAATATTCCAAAGGATGGATGTTGAATACATTAAATGGTTAAATGGTCATACGTAGTTTTAAACTGCTTTCTGACTACATTTTATCTATTCCTGATTTTTTTCATATTTTATTTCACAACTCCACAATATTCGTCCATTTAAAAATCTAGAATAGTTATATACATTGTTGTCAAATGCTAGATGGACAAGTACCTTTATTAATGAATCTGTTATATGTTTCGAAGTAAAAGAATAATTAAATATATTAATTGACCCTAACTGTACACAATACTTATTGTGATATTTTTCCTATACACAAACGTTTTAACCCTTGTGAACAGTCCAACTAAGGTTGTGTAATTTATTGAAGCATTATTTTTCTTTTCAAACCGTAGAACAGAGAATAATTAATGCAATATACGTGTTCATCTAGCATTTGACAACCAACTACACATAATTATTATAATACAAGCTAAATAGAAGCATGCCATTCGCAGTATCGCTTAGCTTTAATAACTTCATTTGCTAGAACATCCAGTGGTCTTCTTAGATGAAGATTACAAAGACCGTAAAGTTAATTAGAGCGACGATATGGAGCAGTAATATCTTAACCCATTACGATGAATATCCTACCCAGTGTGATGATGTGATAACCCTTAACTCGACTTCTGTTCCAGGGCGTAAGAAGGGGCTCAAGAAACTATTCCACCCTTTCGGCATGTTGCTGAGGCTGAAGTTCCTCTTTGTCCTCATCGCCGTGGCCCTGCTGGCGGGCAAAGCGGCCGTCCTCAGTTTCGGCTCTTTCGCCATGACCATGATGATGTACATGAAGAAGACGCCTTCGCATTCACACTCCCATGGGGAACACGTCACCCTGTATCCTCAGCCCTCGTTCCACAACAAGCGCTTCGATGATCCCGGCGTGGTCAGCGCCATTGCGGGAGGACGCGACTTTTACATGTGAGCTCGCTGGGGGTTCATTTGTCTAAAAATTTCGTGGCATAAATTAAATAAATTGCTTCATTTTGTAGTATGAGGAATCACTGTTCGATTCAATAGAATTACTACGAATACAGATAATTTATATAGTTAGATAATAAATATATAATAAATAGAAGATTAAATTAAATATAATCTGAAGCAATGTAAAATATTTTAAAATTTCCACTGTTATAATTTTACCATTTCGTCAGATGATGTCTCGGGCTACAAATGAGACGAAGCCTGTATTTGAACGAGGAATCAAAATTACGTGAACAAATTCAATTACTATTTCCATTTATGGAATATTCTTGTCTTACTGAAATTCGTTTCCTCGGAAATGAATATTTTTACCATATCATTAATTATTTACGTTCGTAATTTATTTTTTATAACTTATACAATTTTTTGTAAATAATTTATTTATTTTGTTCACTGAGGAAGTACAAAAACATATTAAGCGCGACGACTCACCAACTTGAAAATTCTTTCGTCCCTATCTAAGAATATTTATATTTTGTTGAAATACTTTATAGGAAACGTATAGAAGTATAATACCTTCTCTAATATACCGCGCCAGTAATAATACTCTGAGCAGGATTAATCTTTGCTCCAACTACGGCGAAGAATCCAAGGTCAATGTTGAATGAAAATTTTAGTGTAATAAAAACGGTACATTCTTGAGCTCTTGTTAATTTAACAACAATTACTTGGGATTAGGTCACAAATTACAAATATTAAAAATTCTTAATTCGAAGGAAAGATTCAAGAGAATTTTTAATTGTAATTTGTGACCTAATCCCAATAAAATGTAATTTAATTTAGTATTTTGCACATATTCTATTTATATATTATTCCGAATTGTTAGCTATAGATTGTGAACAATTTAATGATATGTGGACGGAAAAGTTCTTCGGTGTCTTCTTGGAATTATTTTGAACAACATTGTATTTATTTTTGTATTAAGTTGTTTAAAATACAAAATTTGTTACATATACACAAAATAAATTGAACATATTTGTGTCTTTTTTTACTCTCAATCCATTGNTTAAAATACAAAATTTGTTACATATACACAAAATAAATTGAATATATTTGTGTCTTTTTTTACTCTCAATCCATTATTCTTAAAAAATAACACTCATGATTAATTGCAAAGCTACTGAAATGATTGTGATTCGACCTCCAGTGGACTACGGTAGATAGCAAGCATGTCACGAAGTGCACGCTATCTGCAAGGATCATTCAGCTTCCTGTCACAAGTACGGAGTCTAATCAAAGGGACAAATCAGATGGAGTTCTATCACTCACTTTACAACCCTAACTAAGCATCCTTTCTCGAAGATTTCGTAGTCTCTCCCCCTTTACTCCAGAGATTGTGAATACAAATAGTTTTAAAAAATCTGACGTACAGATATCACTGCCAACACATTGCAGAGTCTTATTCTATCTCTTACAATTTTTCTCCTGAAGAATGTAACATGGACTTTTCTCAAAATGGAATTCTACAAATAGCTGCTAGAAACTGTCACACAACTGAATCAACGTCGTTTTGAGCAAAAATCTATTAAATGTATCTCCACTTACTTCTTTTAGTGAGCCGAAGGTACTGCAACCCTCAGAGTAATAGAACAGAGTGAAATTATCGACCCAGAGAATGGTAAGTGGAGATTCCTCAAGACATAAACTTATAAATTTATAAACTTTATTGCGAAAAAAGCTGTTACAAACTGAGTATGACCACGTGGACGACAATAAACTAATTTACTCCCCGGAAGCAAGATAAATAAACAATTATGATGAAAACTAAATTTTCAGCGCAAAGTTTCAAAATACTATTTTGCAACTGATGTGTATCTACTTCACAGTTTACTCTCACATTTGAGAAAAAAATAAACAATTTCTAAAATGAATTTGATATGAATAAAATATTGATCCAAGTGTTGTACGTGATATCTCATTTAATGGTGATATGTTATTTAATAAATGAATAATCAATACACAATTAGTTGTTCCAATAAACTGGAAAAACCTTTCTGAGAGAACTGGCTACCAATAAGAGAGTAAAAGATTCCAGGATCCTGTTTCATTCTTTTGAAACATCTTGCATTCCTCTGATGTTCATATACGTCTTCCCGGTTTCCTCAATCCACAGATTCGCCGATGATCTATGACGTTTCACCGAATCATTATCATGTTCGGTTAATAGTACATAATTCATCGCATGAGGTTGGTATTAATGCATTTTCCCAATATATTGAATATTTTTTAAATCTACAGATATTTTTAATTATCGTGGATACAAAATTGAATAGATTCATTTTTACACCAACCCCGAATAAAATATTTTGTCATTTCGTAATATCTAATGAATACTTGTGTATGAGCTTCAATCAGAAAGAAACAAACAAACAAGAAATTATGTCATCAAGGAAAAAATGAAATGTAAATTTTTTTAAGATGAAATGCCATCTTAGTTTACTTTTGGGAAGAATTTATTTATTGTGCATTTGAAGAAAATTCTTTACTTAAAGCAATATTATTGTAAATAATCTCTCTCTCTCTCTATAAATATTTCATATCTTCGTCCGTAAGTTAACTCATTATTCATACCTTTCACTTTGACGGAATTATCGAAAGTTAAATATTTCTCACAAGTGGGTTTATTAGTAAGTACGTTGTTCAGGAAAATAATGATTGAATTCTCTTTTGCTATAAACATTATGAGATGCCTTACCAGTGACAATAAACTGTTCTTAAAAGCTTTTTATGAAGAATTTATGTAATTAATTGAAATTGCAATCACTTGCGTAAACGAAGATATTCCTTCTTAATCATTTCTTCAAATACTTCATACGCCATTCTCACCTGAAAAAGTACAGCATTCTCATTACAATTTTTTTTTCAATATCATCCTTCAGATAAATATGCTTTTCTTGGCAGTGTCATAAAATGAAAGTATTTCAAATGCATGAGAAAAACTAATTGGGATTCATCCTATTTCATGGTACAAGCTTTCATTCAATTATAACCATGTTAAAGCATAAAATTGTAATACAAAGCTCGATGTACTACCCAAATTATTCAATTCATTTTTCATGATTCCGCAGATAACAACGACTTTCCTTAATTAACTGACCTAGTACTGCTGGAGTGCATTGCGAACAATGGGACAAAGCTCTGGAAATGTTGGAAAAAGTAAAATGCTTGGAGGGATAGCAGCATCCTGAAGCATGTATAAGAAAATAATATATTTCTGCCGTGACCTCCATGGTTGTAGGGTAGTACGAGGAAGGAAATTACTCGCAAGATCCGTGTTGTCACGTGCGCAATTATACATGGGCAAAATTAATTTAACACCAGAAGTAGCGGTAAATATTCATTGCTACGGATATCCTTCCCGTATTTACAGCTCTCTATAATAAGCTGTAAAAAGGAGGTATTTTGAGGGAAGGTAAATTTTTTAACCAATGAATTCACATTTTTACACAGCCAACGTTTCGAACAAAACATATTGTCTTCCTCAGATCTAAAAAATAATAACAATATTTATGGTCAATTCCTCCACTAAAATATTTCACATTATCCACAATAATTGTACATACCTTGTACTGAACTACTTAGTCTATCATCTGTAGTCAATATTACTCCACATTTCTAAGTATCTTATCATTAATACTAGCACCAACAAGTTAACAGCACATATTTCCATTCTGAACATTTTTTAACTTCTAACAACAGACGTGTTTAATTACATATACTACTCAATGCGGCCACCCTGCACTATATTGCCTGTAATTTGCAGGCACCAATCTTATAACATTAACCTATCGTAAGATACATTTTGTACATATCCATGGAACATACACAGAAAAAATACGAACTTTAATCATAATGTACACACAAAAATTATATTAATAATAATAGTAACCAATTGTAAATAAAGTAATAGTAGTAAAAATTAGTGCAAAAATTATTTCATATTAATTATATTAGTACTCATGGTCTCTATAATAGGATTAGTTTTCTGAGGCACTAAGGGTCCAACTAGGTGTTATTGATGATGTTGATCACACGATGACAAATCATTCTATTATATTCAACAGCGATTATTCACATAATATCATGTTAAATATGTATGGCATTACAAAAAATATTTAACACCGATTTAACTGAACAAGCTTATATGTTTTAAAAATTGTTTTGTACTCAAGAAACTATTAGAACACTAAAATAACTTGATGGAACATTTTGAATGACTAAATATTTACTATTAGATAAGAGTAATGTTGTCTTTCACTTATTATATTAGTTGGCAGTGCCCTTATTTACGACAGCATGTATTAATAACGTACAAACATAATAATGTAATAATAATGTAAAAGTATGAACTATTAAAGTGTTTGTACGTTATTAATACATGTCGTAAATAAGGGCACTGCCAACTAATATAAATATTTACTATGTTGCTTATGCTGATGACTTGGAATTGACAGTAGACGGATCAAGTCGTAGTGTGTATGAAGAGATGACAGAATATATTTATAGATGAGTATCGAACAGCAAAAAGTTAAATTAGAAATATCAGTTGAGAAATGTTGAAAGTGGTTCGGTAGGTATCTTTGAAAAGATGATCGATATTACATTCATTTGGAACAGCGAAAACAAATACTTACGGGTCATATAAAAGCAAAATTTCGGTTTATGGACCTATATTACATTTTGTTTAAGTAAAAATATTTTGTATTATCTTAAAAAATTAACAAGCATAGTAATGGCATAGGAGACAAAACCAACAATTATCAAAATTATAACAAAAGCTTAAAGTGTATGCGACATGGTATCGTGGATTCAACGATGTATTCTGCGACTCAGCGGGTGCTGTATAAGTTAGTGAACTGCTGCTTTGTAATACTGCTGGGTGTGGTGCCGGTTGATTTATAATTGAAGTTGGTGAGAGTGTAAGATATGATATTGATAAATGTGATGGAAAATAATAATCAAACAAGAACAGTCATAAAAAAACAAAGGAAAAATAGTAGCAGACGTACATGTTGGTTAGAAGGGATAATAGCTCTTCTGGAAGGAAAACATTTGAATATATCAAAAAAAGTAAAATTTTAACAGAAAATAAGACCATTTCAGGATGTTTCTTTAACGAAAGAATACCATGTCGTTTTGGTACATTTTGTATCTTCCTCATGACTATATTTATCTCACAAAAGATTGCCAATGTTACATATTATACATTCCAAAATAAAACTTCAAGAAACATAATTACATATATTCGTACCTTGTAATATCCTACATAATACCCATTTCTTTCCAGTTATTCCTCCACATCACGAATAGAAATATCTTTTATGCACTCATTGCACTGTACAAGAACTTCAAATAACCAATGTAATGTGGTGAATGAATGAATTAATGAACAACGGCAGACAAGTGACTGAGGTCATTGTTACTGTGTGTGAAGTGATTGGCAGAATAAAAACATACGAGTAGTGGTTGCCAAGAAAGGACGGCAACCATGGAGTTGCTGATTAGTGAAGGGAGGAGGATTTCTAAGCGTGAATAAAAAGAGGAATGGGTATGTTGTATGAGAAATTAGGAATGACCTGTTAAGAAAAGATAAGAGACACTAAAAAATTACATTTCATGGTGAAGTGGTAGAATCATAAGGTAAGTCAACTATCAGTTGTGAATAAATATATTTTTATTGACAAACTGTGAGTACCAGAGTATGAGTAGGTATTTGACTCGAAATCATAGTTGTACTCCATATCTGTCGACAGAATCGAGGACGACCGAGTAGTTTGTAAGCGGAGAGCTCTATAGTAAACTGGAGGTTTGGCGACTCCATGATGTTGGGCGCCATATCAGTGAACGTATAATAGTTTCTTGTTATCCTAACCTATTGTTGGTTCCTTTTGAATTAAGGGAATCGATGCTCAACTTAAGGCATGGCCTACTAGATCAACTTTTCGCATTTAACTCAACGTGTTAGAGAGAGAGAGAGAGATGTTTCAGGTGTGCCAACCCACTGAATACTAGAAGTCACGCTCCTAAAGGGCCTCCAACACGCGAGTTGTGTATCCAGTTTTTATAGTTGAGATCACGGGTCGTAAAAATTAGCATAACCACTTACGTCTTACATCCGACGCCATAATTGTACCAGCCTTAAAAAAATCACAAATTCGAAATAATCATAAAATCCAAAATAGGTGCTGTATAACAAAAATTATATAACCAATACATATTTCTTTTTGTTTTCAAACATATTTCTTAAACGATAGGACTAATGGGTTAGTGATCAATTTGATACACCTTGTTAATGCATCCATATCTGACTTTTTATTGCACTTTCCTCCGTATTTAATAAATTTTGCCATTTAATAATTATCAATTTGAAGAAAATTTCCTCCTATAAATACTAGCCTCAAAATCCAGAATGTTCATTTGATTAAAGTTAAAAGAACTGAAAGTCCACATATGACGTGCAAGTGTCCCAGAAACCCAGATGGTATTAAGTTAACTAGTATTGAAGTGAGTGGTAATTACATTGATACTATTTAAGGCTTAAAACATTGTTCTATGATTCCTTAATGTTATCGTGCAATTGAGTAACCCAATAGGTCTCTCCTATTATTAAACGAATACACATTTAATCAATTTGAAATGTTCTTTAATATCAAATTGTAAAATATGCGGGGTTGCAATTCCCTTTATATAGCTGCACAGGTGTGTCAATGTTCTCGCAGAAAATATGAAAGTAAAATAAAAAGAAAAGGAAGGTGAAGATAAATTGAAGGATGAGAAGTAAGGCATCAGGTAAATAAGAGAAGTGAACGAGAAAGTGAGATGAGTCTGGGAGAAAATGTCGAAAGGAATTGTTTTCCATTGGGTTTCTCGTACTAGAAGTATACGATTATTGCACGAGATAAATTTCTCTCACTCCTAATACACGCAAAATATAAACCTACTCTCTATGAAATGTTCGAAAAGTATCTTCTCAACGGAAGAAGTCTACAGACGTGTTACTCAAATGTATTTATTTATGTTGGTTATAATCCCTCATTAAAGGATAGTATGTGTGATGATAGATATTGAAATTTCGATTTTGAAAAGTATTATATCGGATATCTTGACTCAAACTTATCGTAGTATTTTGGTTAAAAATGAATAATTATTTAAATGCATATCTTATATTTATAATAATACTTATACTTTAGTAATATCTGTAATCTTTTTAATATCTGTAATTTTAGTGCGTTAGTGCAAAATTTCCCAGCGACCTCATCAATGTTCGGGTATTTTTCTCAGGTTTCTCTATAGGTACATCGATGAGAAGTGATGGAATGATCACTGGCTAACTACCGTTGAGTTCAGTATTTTTTTATACTCCGTGGGTTCATTTGAGGTTTTTCTCTATATTTTGTCTCAAAATTGAGAAAAATTATCTTTCGCATGATGGTGGTTTCTAAAAAAAACATTATAGAAAAGCATACTTTTGTATTTTTAATCAATCTTTTTAATTTATTTGAAATGTAAATTTTTTATAGACCCGTTCAAAACAAAGCCTATATCTTTGAGATAAAATTAGATTCATGTTGCAATCATAATTGGAATTCAAGATATGAAATTTAATATCGAGCCTTGGATTTAAGTGCATTTTTTAGTTCCTTCGGAGCAGCGGAAGCGATAACATCGTTTTCCTCTGCCCTGTGAAGTCGTGAAACTTGCTACGCTTTATATGAGTGGTCAAGTCATTCAATCAACTTGTGATATACTATTATTAAGTGTTCGACAGTGAGAGCATTTGTTAGAAGAAATGTTATTTAAGAAGTGTTTTTCTTTTAATTCTATTTTAATTCAATTTTGCAGAAATCGAAGTATTGAATAGCAATTGCTAGTAATAACTGGTGTGAAAAGACAGCGGCCCCGAATCGGGGGCGGCTGAGGTAGCCTTCCATGATTAGAAGTGATAGTGGTCCTGCAGGAGAGGAAAATCATCTTCAACATGCAAATTCGACCAATCGAGTTCGGTACTAATAGAAGAAGACAGAATTACGAGGACTTAACAAATAACCACGGTAAACGTCAAAATACAGATAGTGCAAATCAATCACTCAGTAATCATTCAAACATGGAGGAAATCGTTATTGCAAACATTACAACCGCTAATAAATATGCATTGTTAAATTCAGTGTCAAATGAAGAGCAGGAAAATCAAGAGAAACAAACAGTTATTCCCCCAATTTTTATTCGTAATGTTGAAAACTATAAACTACTGATAAAAGATTTAAAAGAGATCACTCATAAGACTTTTGATACCAAATTATTTCATAAACCAGTCAAAATCAGACTATTGAATATTTCAGAAAAGTTATAAGTTTTTGTAGGAAAGAACAAGTGGAGTTCCATTCCTTTAAAGACCCAACATAAAAAGCAAGAGAATTTATAACAGACTACGAGGAAGACGATGTTACGTCAGAACTAAAATCCTTAAATTACCCTGTAATTAAAACTTCTAGACTTCCTATTCCATTATGTGCTATACAGGTTGAAAATAACGCAGACACCACAGAGTTATTCAAACTGTTTTACACTGTGGTCAAGTGGAACACCGGAATAAGCCTAAAAATCCCATTCAGTGCAAAAAGTGCCAGCGTTATAGTCACTTCCACAACAACTGTAATAGTGCCCAGATGTGTTAAGTGTTTAGAATATCATAATTTCTCAAAATGTTCCAAATCTAGTGATACACCTCCAAGATGTGTAAATTGCCTAGGAATGCACTCAGCTAATTTTAAGAAATGTTCAGCGTTAAGATTAAACCGAATACCTCCCTCTCTTACACAAACCCAAACCCTAATAGATATAAACCACCCAACTTCACGACTGAATTCCTGTCACTACTAGACCACCGTCAAGCGATGTCACCTCAACGCAACGATATCTCGTATGCTGACGTAGCTAGGCAAGGCAAAGCGTCTAATTTCTCAAGCGCAGTGTCACTAATCAAGGAAGATTTAGTTAGAGAAATCATTACAGAAGTCATAAAAGCAATTATACCTCAGATCCAAACAATAATACAATCCTCCACCCAAGCAATNCAATAATACAATCCACTATTCAAGCAATCCTACCCCTAATAGCAGGGAATGTTTTCAAATAAAACAAATTAAATTTATTAAACTGGAATGCAAATGGTCTAGTAAGAAAGAAAGAAGAATTCACACACTTTATAAAATATTATAACATTGATATAGCGTGTGTGTCAGGTACACATCTAAATGCCTCGAACAAGTTCAAAATAGCAGGCTATAATATTTATCGAAAATATAGACTAAGCAGTAAACCTTCTGCGGGTGTAGCTGTTATATTTCGCTCTTCCTTACAACATTATCAAATTCAAAACTTTTCGAATACTCAAGTAGAAGCTATAGGAATAACTGTAAATAAGGAAAATGCACCGAATATAACTATCAAATGTATTTACAGACCCCCTAGCAATCAACTTAACGAAAATAATATACTACCCCATCTCTCGGGGCAAAATCTTGTACTAGTTTGTGGAGATATCTATGCAAAACACACCAGCTGGGGTTGTAAATCAACCAATAAAGCGGGCAAAAAACTGAAAGTACTAACAACGTCACATAATATCTTAATACATTCTGGAAACTCACCAACTCATTACCCATATAACAAGAAATTCAATCCTGATTTATTGGACTTAGTGCTTTCAAATATCTTCAATGGAAACTATTTCAATCCACCTTACCAAAGTTAAATTCTGATCATACACCAGTTATAATCACATTTAACGCTAATATTCTACCCATGCCAAGTAGGTCTCAAATGATAAAGGGAGCAGTATATTGGGTAAAATTCCGTACACTTATGACAAACAAATTAAACATACCCTCCCATCTAGATTCTAGTGAAAAAATAGACATGTCAATAAACAGCCTGATATCAATAATTGAAGCTTCTGTAAGTAACTCTCTCTTAACAACAAATCGCGATTTCACGATGAAAAATAAACTAATACCAGGCTTTATACAAAACCTAATAAAAAGGAAAAGGAAAAAAAACGCTCAGAAGAAACTAAAAAAAGCATCAACAGACTGGGGAGACTAATTCACGAACACCTAGAAAAATTTCTGTTTAAAAATTTTCAATTCTCTCTGGCCCAAATTCATCCTGCCTCTCGAGCACAATAGACAGCAGTGAAACGCTTGTCACGTAAAAAACAAAACATACCGCCATTAACAGATCAAATAAGTATGGAAGAATCTGATATAAGTAAAGCAGAATTATTATCAACTCACTTTGCATCTACTTTTGTTAATAATCCCATTAAATTCTTAAAATTTAACGGCAACATCGTTGGAGAAATGCGATAAACGGAATTCACTGCTGATCGTCCAATAAAATTCTTTTCTCCCGAAGAAATAGAGCAACAAATAAAAGCCTTCGCTTAGAACAAATCTGCTGATCATGATCAATTTACATATAAAATCTTAAAAGAAATGTCAAAGAAAGCAAGTACATTTATATGCGCAGTATTCAATGCAACATTAAGAATAGGTTACTTTCACACAACCTTGAAACATGCAGAGATAATACCGATACACAAACCAGNTTGAAAAATTTCTAAAGAAAAGACTCAACAAATTCTTTTTTTTAGGACTCAACAAATTCTTAACCGAAACGCATGCTTTCCATCCGAGCAATTTGGATTCCGAGAGGCATTCCAACACTTACCATGTTCTCAGACTAACTGAATTCATTACCAAATCTTTCGAGTCTAAGCAATACACCCTAACTGTGTTCTTAGACTTATCACAAGCCTTCGATAGGATCTGACATGAAGGTTTACTCTATAAAATGAGACTGTTAGGAATACCCATGCACTTACAGAATATAGTTAAAAGTTTTTTAACAAATAGAACTTTCACAATATGGGTAAACGGCTCTCATTCTAAGCCACAAAATATCCTTGCCGGAGTGCCTCAAGTCTCCACTTTCTCCCCTCTCCTTTTTTCCATTTACATGTCTGATTTTCCCAAATTAGTAAACTCCGAAATTACCCTTTTTGCCGATGATACAGCATTATTTTTATCAACTAACAATAAATTCACTGGTAAGACCAGCCTCGAGGATGACCTACTTACCATCGTAGAATGGACGGGTAAATTGAGATTAGCTCTAAACCCCACAAAATCGCAAGCAAAAATATTTTCACTGCGAAAAATTCCTCAGTTAATGTCCTTAAAAATTGATAACGAGGAAATAACCTGGGTCGATTCAAACACTCACATAAAATACTTAGGAATACATTTAGACACAAAATTAACCTGGAAGGCACATATAAATGCTATTGCGTTAACGGTTAAGAAAAAAATGTCTAAATTATAGCCATTACTCATCTCTGAGAACAGACACGGCCTTATCCATATTTAAAACCATCATACGACTATCCATGACTTATGCTTGTCCAATATGGGGAGGGGCAGCTGAATCTTCTTTCTAGAAACTACAATCATCCAAAACTAAACCTTAAGATGTACACTGAAGACCCCATGGTTCGTATCCAATGAGCAAATCCATAGAGAACTAAACATTAAACCGTTGAGAGAACATATTAGTAAGTTGGCATTAACATTCTACTCCAGTCTCCCAAACTTCCCTCCGTCCCATACATTTAATTTAGGAAAGTTCTTAAGAATAAATAGTAGAATCAAATCCCGATATCCAAAAGACACTTTCAAACCACCCTAACGTACAAAAATTACATTACTCTCAATAGTTAAGCCTATGCAAAATTAAGATTATAGTTTAAATGAATTAAAAAGGTTAACTAGAGGTGTCTTATTAGATTTCCTCACACAAATGTTCTTACTGTCTCGTGTATACTTGTAAATTGTAATTTTAAATTTTAGTTCTAAATGTATTTTTGTTGTGTAAATGTATGCATTATGTATTTTAAAAAAAAAGACCTTGTAATGCAGATCTCTGCTGATTTTGGTTAATAAAAAAATAAAAGTGCATTTTTGTTTTGATTCGCTGATACCACTATAAAATATATTAATACACACTCATACAAAAATAATCTTAAGCACTCGCATGAAACACGAGATAAACGATTGAAAGAGACAACACAAGATCTAAGTAAAATGTTGTTCGCGAGAACTTCGTATTTGTACTGTGGGTTCATGGAGCCAATAAAGCGGCCACTTATGCCAGTTTTCTGTGAAATAATTGAAGGCAGTCCCATTAATATAAATTTACTTTAACTCACGAGTCAAAATTCTGAAAATAATGATGTGTAGCGAAATGGCACAAATTAATTTAGTGTTCCTCTTTTTACTTCAACAAGAAACAGCTGGGAGATACCCAAAAATGTAAAATTACATTTTGTATATTTGTCTTTATCTAAAATAAAATCTTATAAGATCGGGCAATGGTTTTCGGATAAAATTGTGTCAACAACATTTTGTTGACTACGCCTTATTTAATGGTCTCTCAAGATGAGGCGTGCCTTAGCTTAGATTACCTTGTGTCTAAGTTTCTCGTATTATTAACTTATATTTTTTACAGCAAATAGTGGTATTTGTGACTACTAGTGATATTTATTCGGATATTACTTAACGTCGTAATTCGCGTGAGGCAACCATAGTGTTATTTTTGATAAAGTTTCATGACATTTGAGTGCAAAAACTGCGTCTTAAAACATCGGCTACTATGGCCCGCTCTGTAGAAGCTGCATGGTCAAACGTGTGCACGGCGCTCGATTTTAAATATCATAATTAGAACAAGAACTTTGTAAAATACATTTCATAATGAGATCAAAGATAATTAAACAACCTTTCCTTAAATGGTTTTTAAAAAATTCAATATATTGAAATAAGTTTAAAATGGTTAAAAAATTTAATTTTCTTTGATATTTTTTTAAAAACTGATAGCTTCATCTGAGACAGCGTAAAAATCTACGGAGAATTTTCCTTTATTATTAATGCAATAATTGTTTAAGAATATAACTTCAATAACACACATATTTAATATTTATTCAAATAAAAAACATGATTTTTTATTATGAAGTATGTAATTTAAAATACATATAGAATACTGTGAAATAAAAAAAACAATCTATCAAAAACCACATATTTTATCAATTCCTTGTATTTTACAAATTTTGTCTCAGCATTTCAAAATTACTACATGTCCCATTTTGTTTCCACATATACTTTTTAGGGGGATCTCTTAAAACTGTTTCATTCATTGAAGAACCACAAAAGGAGCTGCATCCATTAAATATCGGATTGAGACACCATATTGTGATCTTATTCTTTAGAAACATATTCGATAAAATCTTTTAAAACTTATTTACAGGTTGGTCCTAAGACACAGAAATTGGAATACATACACAATCACACTACTAAATCAAATGAAATATGACGTGAGTGGGTATATAACTGTTTTAACTAAAGATCCCGATCTCGAAATTTTGAATTCCACATCGTAAGTCAAGATACTTTTGCTTTACGTCTGGAGTTACCTTCACGTCTACTTTTAAAACATGTTACGGATTTATCCTGTGATCAGTGATGGCTATAATGGAGGCAGCGGGGTTGGAGTGAATGTACATGTTTACGGGGAAAAATACATTTTAGCGCCCTGAAACAAGAGAGAATAAAAAACATACGAACCAAGTTATCTTATTTCCTAATTATATTTCCTTTTTCTTTACTTTAACAGTTAAACAAGTACATAGCGGAAACACGCACAAAATATCACCTGTCGCGGATTACTACAGTGCTACAACAAAGTGGAGACTCGCTTAGCTATATGTAGCATGCGCCGTCAGGAAGAAGAACAAGACTAGAAGTAGCAGTGTATAATCTACTCACACTATCTCTATCCTCAGTACTTTTTGTACTCTCTATTAATTGTTGTCTCGTCCCCCCTTTTGAATGCTTACATGCCATCCCTGGCTGGGATCAATGTGGCCGGAGCATGACTCCCCGGTCAAACCTCTTTAAGGTAGTACTAGCGTAGGTAGAATTAAATCTCTATAATATCTGAACTCGGCATAAATAAATAGACTAATATGTACTTATTGTGATTTCAACTTGAAAAAGAAATAAAACCTCACCGGTCATTTAAATGAAAAAATTGCAATTATAATCGATGGTGTAATACATTGTATCTTATGGAGGAAACACAATTTTTCAAAACGAGGTCAATTTTAAATCACGAAAGTGATGCAAGTTTACTTCGATTTTTAGTAAATTTTCCTTAGTATGTTCTACATCGCTTTTATTTATATGTCACCGGATATTACAAAAATTTATTTCATCTTTTCCGAGGTGTGATGCATGAATCGCGAAACCTTTGCGCTATCTGATAGAAATTAAATCATGTTTCATCATTATAATTGATAATGTTGTGCTTTAAAACAATTAAAATAAAAATAAATAAAACAATTACACTTCTCAGTGACACGACTATCATGGAGCGCTAGTTGTGGAAGCCCAGGAAATTCGGGTGTCGCTCACAAAGTGCGAGAAGAACGGAAAGTCTGTCTCCCTAAACGAACCTTGTCATTCGCACTCTACCGCTTTCGAGTGAGTTTAGAATCCAAAATGGTGCAAGTTCTGTGTATCTGCACGCACGCGCGAATTCTTGCGCGCCGCGCGCACATCGGAGGCGTCTCGCGGAATCAGATCGTGTCGTCTGCGCGAAGCACCCACCCACGCTTCTCCGTTCCACATCTACCTCATAGGACAGCTGCAGCAGAAGAAGACGTATTGAAGAGCGAGATTGGTGTTATCATCATGTCTTACAATAATCTGAATTGATTGCTTGTATAAACATAAATTTTGTTTGCTTTTATAAACATAAATTTTTATCGTAAAAAAGTAGATACATGTCACGTATGTGGGGGCTAAAATTTACTCTCGGGGAACACGTAAGGGAACATCCAATCCATTCCGATTAATGGTCTAAATTTATAATCGCCCAGACTGATTGTAAGACACAATGGTGGATTTAACTTTTTCTGCTCCCCTAAGCATGATCAAGGCATGATATCATAATATGATCCCCTCACCCTCCCAAAACAAAAATCAAGAAAAACAGTCACCAATTTTCAGAAAATTGTAAAACAAATAAATTGTTTATTGATCTTTTCTACTAAAATTAAACATAGTAATAGTTTATGATATTCTGTACAATATCGGAGGTTAGCTGGTTACGTCCCTCACTGTTACCATTTTGAAACAAACATTGTACTTCTATTGTGTTCGGAGATGATTACACTGCTGTTGTCAACATAAATATAGAATGCTTGAAAATGGTTATTGTTCGGTATATTTTTTTTCAGAATTTTGTACAGAAACCAAAGTTTAAAAAATAGTTTTTCTTTCCGTTTACGGTAAAAAGATAGTTTGCATAAAATATTACCCAGTCGTTGAATCATTTCGGCTGCCAAGAGAAAGTGTATTGTGTGAGTGAATGGTGATGTGCTAGGGAGCATCTCTGAGTCAAGACGTCTTGGAACGAAGAAGTGCTGACAGAATGAGGAAGGTAGCCAACCCTCAATGATGACCGTATTTAAAAGATCTGTTGAGACATGGTGAGTAACCGAGCTGGAGACTAAGACATTGTGATCTGGTGACGTACACCTGTTACTCATGGGAACTAAGGTAGATCAGGAAAATGTTAACCTCAAGGTTCTGAGTTCGATTCCTTGGGTTGGCATTTATGTGGTCAGGGGATATTTTGAAAATAATTACTGATTAATTGAGGAAGAGAAAACCACCCTGCAGAGCCATCTTCCGCTGAAATTATGTCGGCTCACGAATATTTTTGAAG
This sequence comes from Laupala kohalensis, assembly GCA_002313205.1. Classification (NCBI taxonomy): domain Eukaryota; kingdom Metazoa; phylum Arthropoda; class Insecta; order Orthoptera; family Trigonidiidae; genus Laupala; species Laupala kohalensis. The sequence continues at coordinate 378,108 of NNCF01130778.1, read as the reverse complement.
CAGTCAGATTGAATATAGGGAGCAAGCAATAGCGCATTAGAAAGCTTTTAATCGAAAGATTTGAAGACATACAATATAAATATTGGGAAAGTAATTATTCAAAATTATTTCTAAATGCTATGAGCCTTTTTGACAGAATGGTTGACACGCTAAGGCAATGAATATTAACCTTAGAATGAGTTGGGTTCGTGAACAGAACTGTTTCTTCTAAGGCAGGGGTGGGATTTTAATGATTCTGTCTTAAGAAACACGACTGCTTGATAAATGTAAATGATTTTTATTTAAATTTAAAATTGTAACATTTAATATTGCTCAGTGAGAATAATTTAGAAAACTTGCTCCAAAAGAGAAAAATAATCAGAAGTGAATTGAAAAACATTTTTGTGGCCACGATAAAAAAACCAAAAGAGCACGAATTGTTCGCAGCAGATCCTAAGATCAGCACATGTGGTCGAATGGCCATTAATGACACACCAGCACGATTGATCATTGGATAGAACCTGTCCTCATTTTATAGCAGGCTGAATGTACTCATATGTAGTCGACTAATTTTCGTCCAATCAAATCAAATAAATAAATGTCACTAACTTTTCTAATATTTATTTCATTAAAATCTACTGATAGAAAATTCGCTAAGATTGAATACAAATGTATCAACAGTAGGCACAGCTCTTGACACTCCAGAATTTCAACTTTACCTCATATCCATTAACAAAATCAATTGTATTACATGTCAATTAAAAATATTTTGAATTCAACTGAATGTACTTCTTGTGTTATTTGAACCGTGCATCTTCTCTTCATTGCTTATTAGGCAATTTTCAGTAACAACTCATTGATTACACACTTCTCAAAGGTGTTGTTGACATTTGATTTCTACAAAATTGTATACATAACAAATACTTTCAACAAAACTATATTTAAGTGTTGGCGTTCTATAGAGACTTATTGATTCATCTACTCCCATCAAGGAAAAAAAAAACTACGAGAGAGCGGAAATTAAAATTTTAAAGACTGTGTAACTATAAATAAATAAATTCGGTGTAGTAAAGACTCACTAAGGCAGGAATTTTTTGAATATCCGATGATGTGCTTTCGCGGAATTAAGATTGATTCGTAGGAAATCGCGCTATTTCTGTCCACACACAATTATAACGAGAGATGAACGCGATGACGACGAAAACCCCCGTGCGAAACCGTTTAGTATAGTTGTAGAAAGGAAAATACACGTACAACACTGTATTACGAGTTAATGAAAATGAGAGTGCAGCGGCGTCTAATCGAAGTGGGTAAACGGTTAGTCGATAGACGGTGTTTCGGTTTACGGTTATATTGAACGGTTTCGCCTTCGTTTTGCTCGGACGTGGAAAGTTCTAGAGCGCAGTCGAGTGCGTGATGGATTCCTTCAGATCAGCGAAAAGAGCTGCTATCCAATTGCTGCGTGCAGAAGGCGTGCGAGCTTTACACATTTATCGCAGGACGAGCGTGTTCGTCCCCACATCGCGCACTCGCTTCACCCAGAGAAATAAAAATTGAAAATGTCAATACGAAGAAAAGTATATGAAGGTGCCACTAAATTCAACTATTCACTCAGATTTGGTTCCATTGGAACTCGTACTTTCTTAAAAACATAACTTTTGCTTCGCACTGTATAACACAGAAGGTTTGTGTTCACGCACAACACGCGTTCCCTTTAAGAAAGTAAGATAAGTGAAATCTTCCCCAACTGAAAGTGTTAATGAGACAATTTCACATGTTGACTGAGAGCTGAGTTGTATATAATTATATCCCTTTAGATCAGATGCAATTCACGCCATGAAAGTAATCGTACAATCAGTCAACTTGCCCGAGACAAAACACACCATCATTTTCAAACATAAGAAAATACTTACCTTGCTCTTGTGTTACTGTTAGTCGGAAAGTTATTATCTGATTGATAACGTGTGCTTTGACGTTATCTTTGGGATTCATGATTCATTACTTTGCTTACGAATATTGTCATTAAAACTTAGTTTATATTTCCAAAGAGTACGAAAGCATACTACAATTATTTCCTTTCTCCTTCCTTGGCAATTGTGGAGGAAAAGTATTTTTGGTATGGAAAAATACACAACAGACCGGAATTCGAATCCGGGACCATGGTCATCAGAGGCTAATGGATGAAGTTGCAAAGTATGTTGAGTTGTGTACAAGTAATATCTTTCAGCGAGACAATTAAATAAGTCCTTACTTCATTTGATTTCTGTAAAATTACATCCAGACTTTTCGGATAACCTCAGAATCGACTGTAGTAAGAAAACTTTTAGAGTCAAAATCTCGAAATCATGATTCATTAGGTTCAGTTGGCTTCTGAATACACCATATACAAGCGGTACATGAGCGACTGACTTATTGACTGACTGATTAATCCACTCACTACTTCATCAACGCAGAGAAAAAACTATTAGAGATAAGAACATTATATTTTGTTGGGATGTTGCTTTTGTGTAGTACAGTCTCTTTAAGAAAGGATCTTTTGGAAGTCCCATTTCAAAGGGATGAATTTAGGTGAAATATGTTTTCTTCGACACGCTAATTTTCGCTGTATCTTACGAACTAAATGAGATATCATTACCGTTTTTGTACGTAAACAGGCTATTTTTGTCCACCTTAACGAAACGCGAAACGCAATGTTGTAATACCAAAACTTCCCTTGTGAAAGTGGGCAGTCTGCGAGTTCACTCCAGTACAATCTCTCTTAACCAGGTCTGGTCGGGACCCTGGTCAGTTAATCCGAGGTTCTGTGAAAATCGATTTTCGTTCAAATGGAGTTCACAATTTCATCAGTAACAACTCATGAAACTTTATGAAATTCGAAGCAGACGTCATTGCAACTAATTTTATTGCAGTATATGCATCTTCATACATAAACGAACACGAAAGAATTAAAAATAACAAACTTGTATAAACTTTAAAAATTTAATTTACATACATGTTGTACGTCTATTGGGAATCTAAACGGGGAACTCTGTCTTCTTCCCCCACTAACACATTACTCACCTATCATCGCGTCATAGTCACCTCGTTTTAATTTCCAAAAACTTTCATGTTAGGCTACTCAAACATTTAATGCTAGCTATCATTACTGAAAGAGAGAAACAAACTATGCTCTCTGAGATAGGCCGGTTGATACGAGGCCGGTTGAAAGGGGTTCTACTGTCTATGGTTTTGCAACTGTTGTGTGATGTATCTTGAATGATTCCACCTCTGTCGTTCCTCGAGTGTATGCTTGGCGACTCCTCACAGTCTTCTTGTGTAAATCATCTTCACTGTAAGATAATAAACAAGCACTTGAATGTGCAGCTCATGAGCAATCGAGTAATCTTCAAAGCGTGTAGTGGGTAACAGAACAAAACAACAGTTGTGTCTGCTCACGCTTTCAAACGGTTGTTTTCCACCTCTTTATCGCCACGTCCCGCTACTAATGTAGCGACAACAAACTCTTTATCCAATGGTGAGATTTGTTTTTGCTCCGGACATGTTTTTGTGCTTTCTCACGCTCAATGTATCGATTTATTCACTTTATATCTTATGGCGAGGTTCAGGCCATGAGGCCTGCTCTAAAGGCACCTAAAGGGAATGTACATGAGGCTAGAGAACGCCGCTTTCCAACACCGCTTCGTGACGCCGCACAGTGGAATATATTGAGACGAAACCTGACCAAAAGAACTTTATCCAGTGAGCAAGTAATTCAGCACCATTTATTTATTGCTTACTTTTTAAATTAATTTTTTTAAAAATATTTAAGTAAAGGAGAAATGATAACGTAAAGCAGGGAATAAATGATTGTCTAAAAAAGTGACACATAGCTTGGCAGTGTTTGAAAGTGAACTTCTATAATAAACAATCAGAGAAACCTCAAGTAGATATTTATCCAGTGAATTGATGAATTGTGGTGAATTATCGTTTATATGTATATAAAAAATGCCAAGTTAAATTAAATGTATTTTTGATTCGAGAGGTTACGTATCAAATGTATATAAACAAATAAAAAGAAGCTCTACATAAATTTTCTTAACATAAATAATCGACATAACATTTGTTCATATACTTAAAAATGATTTTCGCCGTAGTTAACCAAATTTAGCGAATAAAATACTTTTGGCCAGGTTTCACCTTGATATACTCCACTGTGCGGAGACATGATGTCGTGAACAAATGCGGCATTCTCTTGCCCCGTGTACGTACCCCTTAACCGTTGGACTTGGGAAGGAGAGAGATTGCGTTGACGGGAAACTCATGGCACCGAGCCTACCTTTGTCTGGAGTAGATGGAAACTAATTCGGTCGGGCAGGGTTCGAACCCATGCTCTACCTCTCAGTGTGATCGAGAAAGTGAAGAAGGGAACACAGTGTCGGTGATTGGAAACATTAAATCTAAGTCCATAACTGTTGTGTGTAGCATAAATTATTTTATGAGACAATAAAATAGGTAATTTGTGAAGTAATATGAAAAATGTTTTCAGTATTTATTCAGTATACGCTTAATGAGCAGCAACTACGCGCGTACTGCTTTCACAAAAAATGCACAAAATTCCATTCACGCGGACGGGTAAGATTTAAAAGTTTGTTCGGTCTCTTAAAGGTCATTCCACACATCATGAAATGGTATAGATCTATGCACCAAGAAATACAAACATTCATCTTCCGATAGAGTGAGTCAATAAGAAAAAACACCTCAAATATCACTTAAATAAAAATATTGAAGTGCGGTTTTTGGTAACATTTGGTTTTGGACTACAAAGATATTGATAGATGAACGTAAAACAACAAGAAAAAGCTTCGCGAATAATTAACTAATTGGGGTATCAACAAGGAAAACTGGACGCTTTGTATGCAACGCAGGAAGAACTCGCCTAGACGAGAGGCTCCTAGCCATGCTTTATATAAGGAAATGTTTAATTATTTCCTACGCGGTTTTCCTGTTGTATTTTGTTCAAATGCAACTAATGTTACTTCTTTATATCCTCCTTTTTCACGGGTTTCGTAGTAGTCGTGCAAAAAAAAATAATTCTACTTAAGGAGCGATAATTGTGTCAGTAAATCTGAAGTTTAAAAAGTTACCAATCATTACGGGACAAATGAGTATCCCATAACACGACTTTCCTCTAAGACAAGGCGACGGGGAATCTTCCCAATGATAAAGTTCAAATTATTTTCAGAATGTATGAAGAAGTTATAGCCTATCATGTAATATACGGAATTCCAAGACCTCCCACGTTTTTGAAGAGTTGTAGAGGTGGTCAACTTGTTTCAATAAACCTTCAATATCTGAAATGGGCGATTTTTCATGTTTCTTGTGATCATGTGACTCAGATATTGATCCGAGACGAAAAGTTATTTAACGTGTTATTGATCTTAAGAAAAGCTATAAAATAAGATGTTGTAAGCGAAATTCCGTTTATTAGTTATTGAAAAAAAATTTCGACTGCATGGCCATCATCATCAGTGAAACCAAAGATCGGAAATTTCTGGCCATGTGTTACCATGCACATATGTTACCATGGCGAAACTAGGAAATTTCATTTATTTATTATAAAATGGTAACAACTCACCTTCTTCATGCAATGATAGAGGTATTAACATTTGAACTTCTTGTTTCTCGTCAATCAAAAGAAGAAAACGTAGATCGACATTTTCTCGTGTCTTGTCACGTATACAAACATTTGTCACGTATACTCCTCTAATTATTTGAAAGTATATGAAAACAACTTTCTATCGTGTAAATATTTTGTGTCATTGTTTGGCTGCAATTGTTCGTTCCAGTTCACTAATATATCAGAAAGTTAAAAGCCATTACCTAAAAGCAATTTTACGAAAAGGAACGTCTGGGTCCTACATTTTATACCTAGTATTTATCCGTTATTTAATACATTAACTCTGTAAGTTAATTGATTTCTAGTCTTTCAAGTAGGTCTTTAGAAAATACAGTTTTCAAGATTTTTCTCCATATCGATGAAGACTATAGCAATGAAAACGAAACGACATTAGAAAAAAACGCGATTTCATAGCACCTAGTCAATATACATTTGAAAGTGACGCATCCACGAAAGCATGAGAAAAATCTTCCGAAAGTCCACGTCACGTGACACTGCTACTCCCAACCAGTAACCTTATTTTCTCCTCTTGTCGCTGCAAACGCGCTAAAAAGTAAGATTGTTTCCGCGGACTACGATCCTGATTTCAACGCCATCTGGAAACCGGTCCCCGCAGGCTGTCACGTGCTGCAATGGAGGGCATTGGCTCACTTCGAGACAAATGTAGACGGCGGATATGTCACAGAGAATCGAGACTGACCAAGGCTCATATACACAATTGCAAAACAAAACAACAATTCATAATTTAAAGAATTTTCTTCGATTTTTATGTATGTATATTATGTACAAATATTTCTTTTTTTAACCCACAATTCTCATTTTTCACCCTCTATGTGCTAGTTTTAGATGATTACAATATATTGGCTATATATTCGTTCTTTGCCCGGAGGAAACAAATGGGACTACATTTTCGAATAAGCTTCAAGTCTTTCTGCCTAGTCGCTGCGCGTCTGTCAGGAAGAATCTTAAGCAGTAAATAAAGAAAATATAATTCGAATTTCGCGAAAATTGTTCGGAGGGCCACAGGGACAAATCGACAAGGACACGTATGCCAATTTTAAAGTTCTTGTCCTTAAAGTCTCTGTGTTAAGCGAGAATATCAAAATGTTTATCTTTCAATAAAACCTTACCTTTTTTGAATTTTGAAAAAAATTCTTGGTGGTGCACTGATGACTCGGTGTTTTACATATTCGTCCTTGTGCTATGCGTCGGAAAAACACAAATTCTCGGTTTCATATATGTCACGTGAATATACAACACACAAAACATACCATAACGTGTTCCTCGTGTTGCAACGTCAACATCCAGGTGAAAATTGCGACGGACGAGGCCTCGAACCCGGGACTTCCTGCTCAGGCCGCAGGTGTGCTATCCACCCGACGCATAGGTACGCGAAAACCGGGTTTAAGAGCTATCAGCATTGGAGCCGCCTGTGGAAAATGAGAATTATTCCTCATGTGGTTTAAAGAAGCTGCTTCCCCACAATTCCTCATATTGTTCTTATTTTGAAATAAAAAATAAATATTAGAGATTCGTCAACATAAAGGTCAAAGAAAATAGACTAATTAAACTATTTTTTATTTAAAAACAGAGAAATCATGCAGAATGTTTCAATATTTATTTCAAGTTTTTCCATGTAGTTAATTATAAATATTGTATGTGAAGTATATGTAAATGATAAGAGCTATATTGGCCGCCTCGGGTGCTGCCATGCGGTATCGGATTCGCAGTAACCCTAGGAAAAACAAGTGACTGAGTACAGCGCTTAGCGTCATTTTTTTTTCTTCTGGGCAACACAGTGAGCCGACGATCGAGCATTTTCTTAGATATTTTTCTTCCTAAAGTGACAGGATGAACAGTTATTGCTTGACGATGCCTTAACAAGACAAAAAGGCAGGTTTTGGAAAAAGGCAGGAACTTAGTTTTCCGTGCGAGTTTGAAGAGAGAATCTAAAGCATTATTGTCGATCCTAAATATCTCCGAAGTGTAGGAGCTGACAGCCGAGGTGTCGTGAGAACTGTTGCAGGAGTTTAGAAATTTGTGAACAATGTAGAAGGACACATGCCTTTGTTGGTACGGTCAGATGTCATTAATGACTGGCGACATTTATAATACAGAATAAGATACTACAGACAGTAAATGTACTTGATTAACTTTTAATATTTACAATATATTATATAAACGCATATTCTAATTTTATGTTTTATATAGTTAATAAACCATTATTGTTTAATTTGTTGTATATAATACTACAATTTGTTTATATAATACCAATTCACCGACTCACGCAAATGTCGAGACAAAACAAATTTCCAACCAGCTGCTAAAAAGTGGAAAGACCATCGAAACCCAGAAATATAAAAAGAAAACAAGCGGAGACGTATACAACAAGAAATCAGCAACCAATAACCCTTCATGAAGTCAACAGGGCAATAAAAAAATGTAGGAACGGAAAAGCAACTGTCCTCGATGACATTAAAGTTTAAGAAGTCAAAAAGTTCGGGAAGACGACAAGAAAGTCGCTGGTGGGCCTCATGAACAAATGTATTCACACGAATAATCTACCAAAACTGTGGAGGAAAACACAAATTACAGTCATATTAAAACCAGGAAAGGAGGAAAACGACCATCGGAACTACAGACCCATCTCTATTCTCTGCCACCTTTATAAAGTCTTTGAGAGGGTTCAGTTCCACAGACTCGCTGACGTTATCGAACCGGGTCTAATTTCTCAGCAAGCTGCCTTCCGTGGAGGTAAAAGCTGTACAGCTCAGATCCCGAAGTTAGCACAACATATAGAGGATGGCTTTGAAAAAGGGGAAAATTAGTGGAACCGCTTTTATTGATCTCACCGCGGCATACGACACCGTTAACCATAGCTTACTACTAGACAAGTTATACCACCAAACACAAGATTCAAATTTTACCCGAATTGTTGAAAATTTACTTCGGAATAGAAGATTCTTTGTAGAATTGTAGGGACGTTAAAACCAGCGGAAGATTCAGAAAAATTGGTTTCTCCACGATAGTGTACTGGCTCCACTACTTTTCAAGGTCTACACCAAAAGGGACGGAAAATTTCATTTACGCACGCGATCGCTGTCCAAGTCAATCATTTTGAAACAATCGAAAAGAATCTATCGAGCGCTCTAAAGGAACTCTCTAAGTACTAAGAAGAGAATCAACTTAGATAAAAACCAAAGTACGCTATTTTCATCTGAAGAACATTTATGCCTCCCGAAAACTAGACGTTGAATGGGAAGGCACACAGTTGCAGCACTGCTCAACACCAAAATATTTAGGAGTGACTCTGGATTGAGCCCTCACTTGTAAAACATTGCCAGGTCACCAAACAAAAAGTTGCTGCCCGAAACATCATCATACGAAAACTGACTGGTACAACATGGTGCGCACAGGCGTCAATACTTAAGACAAGTAGTTTAAACTCGTGCTACTCCGTCGCAGAATATGACTGTCCGGTGTGGTACAAATCTAGATACGCCAAGCTTGTAGACGTTGCTTTAAGCGAGACTTGTCGGCTTAGAACAGGTTGCTTGAGACCAACTCCGCTGGAAAAACTGTATTGCTAGGCCAGCATAGCGCCACCTGATATCCACCGAGAGGTGGCTTCCAGGAATAAAAAAGCATATGACAATAACATAAAAAACCCACCCCTTATACGGACAGCAGTCAGCTCCTAGGAAGAATCTAGGAAGAGTTACCTCCACGTGACATATGACCTAACAGAGTCTGTTCAACAGGCCAGGCTAAAAATTTGGCGATCACGTAATAACCATCTTTGAGACTGGATATTGCTATCTGAGGACCTTCCTCCCGCGCATGAAGAGGACTGACCGACCTGGAAATCCATTAACAGACTTCGAACGGGAGTCACCAGGTCGAGAGTGAATAGGAAGAAATTTGGCTTTCTCAGTGAAACTTCAGCGTGTGAATGTGGCGTGGAGCAAAGCAGTGCCCACGTTCGTGAGTGTCGACTTGCCCCAGCAGTGTGCAGTGTGTAGGACTTGATGGAAGCGACTGACAATGCTCGTGACGTGGCCAGATTCTGGTCTAAACATGTATGAACTTTGCATATACAGCAATGTTGCTCCTTTCTTCTTCCTCTTATATTTTTTTTAATGTGTCAGATGCTTCTGACAATATTGTAGTTTGTATAATCAGTTACGTATTATACGTATTGTTTCCTTATTTATTAATGTTTTTTCTACGTTTTTGTCCAATGACTGGACATGCCATGTTGTAACATTTCAACAGAAGTATCTACTTTCATCTAAAAGATAAAATATCTCTAATACAACTAGAAAATTATAACTCTCAATACATAAGGTCTACGAATTAAGATACCGGAAAGTATAAGGAAAGACAATGAAAAAATAATAAGAATATGGTGATTGAAAACTATAACCTATGTCTAAGCGTTTAAGGTATCGTAGTAGACAAGGAATAAAAATTATTTAAAATTTTGTGAAGTACAAGAGTTTACAATGAAAGCATCATTGCTTTTTAATGCCGAGGAATATTTTGTCTTAAGTAAGAGAATTAAATAGCAGTTGTAAATATCCCATAAAATATTTCATATCACGTTTATATTGAAATAATTAACTTTCATTTTATATCACTATTGTCATTGAACTTTATTATTAATTGATCAGAATATAATATTTAATTCTGTCGCGATTATGTACATTATCTCTCTGGTTGTTATCGTTTCCCTTCGACCTCTTTGATCGAAATTGATGAGATGGTCCATTTCTTGCTTCCGAAGAGTAAGTTACTTTATTCCATGTGGTCATTCAGAGATTTGAACTACTTCTTTTATCAATAAACTGAAATTCAATTCAGCATTTTAATTAATTTGAATGATGTATATCATATCATACTAAAGAAAAAGAGCGTCTATCCATCATTTCTTAATTTGTCATCGCAATGTTTTCCGATACATTGCAGGTATAGTGTTGTAGGTATAGTTTAGCCTTAAATTTATGTCTCACTTGTATTAGGAATTCTTAATCGATGTTGATCGACGTTTGGTTTCTGGTCACGGAATACAAAAATTGAGAGAGGTTCTATTAATTAAAATATGTAACTAATATTATCTCTTTATTGATATCTTTTTATATACTTTTTTGTTCTTATAAATTAAAAAAATTCTAATAGATATTTACTTTGTCATTTAATTAGATTATTGTGTGTTATGTATTGTGACCCTTCTTATTCATCGGTCACTTTAAACATTCACAAGAAAAATTAGAAAATAAAATAATGTACATGACCTTGATTGCATGCACTCAATAATGATCTTATCCACAAACAAAATACATAGTCCTAATTACAAGATATCCTCTTAATATGAATTGCAAACAAATAAACAAAATTCTTAGTACTAAGTATAATTAAAATGATAACTGTTCCCTTCAGTCTTCGAGTTCTGTGGGGTATCCTTCACCCCTAGATATCCCACACCTTTACGCGCCTGCACGGCTCAGCCTCACCGGCCCTTGCACAGAACTTCGCGCACACGCTGTCACTAGAGCCCGGCAGCCGACTCGTCGCTCCCCTTGCGATGTCATACGCAGCAGACTCATCCACATCATCCACCTCTGACGAGTTCTACTCTTATCCTGATACAGGAATGTCTTAATATGTTTATCACTATGAGGAACTATAACTTGGTTCTTCGGCATTCTTGAAACGACTCGAAACTTGAGCGTTCAAGACCGAACTGTCCGTCCACTTCCTCCCATTTATACCACTATCATACCAAAACCCACCAATAAAAAATACAATAAATTCGATGTAAATCCGATTGTTGGTACAAACTTTTATTTTTATATTTTTTATTTTAGCCTGAGAATAGTGAAAATTTCATTCAAAAAGATCTCGTTTAATATAAAAATGGAAAAGTATTCTACACTGTATCTAAGCAGAGTTGTCGTGGCTCAACCACTCATTCATCGCGCAGGGTGGAAAACAATTCGAGAAGAACAGAAAATTTTGACGGGGCATTGCTTTTGTATGAAGACTTGCAAAGAAAGGGTTCCGATTTTTAAGGGATAAAATTGGGTGGAATTTTTACTAGTTTCACTCTAATGAACTATTCGAGATATCATGACAGTTTGTGCTTGCAAACGTTGTTAAATCAAACATAAAAAATTATATCTTGAATTTTCCATATTCAATTCATAATGGGTGAAAATTCCTTATGTGGTGTCCGGACAGACACGGGAAATTGCATTTGTATTATGGAGATTCAGTTAGAATGGAATTTTTTAAAGGATTTTGGATGTTATGGTTTTTATTACAATTTTCTTTATCTCACGAAATAATTAAAATATCGGAGTTTTTGTATATAATCGTGCTAAATTTGCGTTGAATTAGAAAGGTGGACCGTGTCTTTACAAAAACTCCCGGGTGAAGCCGGGTCAGGTCGACGAGTATTAAAGAAACCTCCATTGACGCCTTACGGGAGTCGCGAAACCGAGAGAGATACTTATGTAGAGCACTAACTCTCTTGAAGACAATGACGTTCCACGCGGAACCCCAGAAGGAAACCACAGACTGACATCTGCTCTGGAAACGTGTCTGAAAGGATTGTGGAGTGTGGGGATATCGACAAAGAAATACACAAATCTTCTACAAAATTCATCTCCACCAAACGTGATAGTGTTTCAAAGCAATGCATTTTGTATTTTCATGCTTCAACAATGTATATATACTTAAGCATAGATATACGCAATTCGTAAAAGTTAATTTGTTGATGGATTTAAAATGACGTAATAATAAATATAATAATTAATTAATCTGCTAGTGAGCAATGTTCGGTGGCAGATAAAAGGAGACATAAGAAAAGTATATACATAATAACATAAAAAGTTAAAGTCTCCTCCGTAGCTTGGTCACCAAGTCATCCCGGGTTCATNGATTCCCAGGTGGGGCAAGATACAATTTGTTGCTTTTCATTTCCACGTCTCAGTTTCAATAGCTGTGATGTATGAAAAGTTCACCCTCTGCGACTAACAACCGCAGTTGTAGTACTCGCATACAGCAATCTGGATTCTATCTAGACGCTGTTCCTCCGATCTCGGTAAAATTCACTATGTGTCGATTGAGTAAACTCGCACAAAAACTGAGCCTTACTGTCTTTCGTCATTCGTGGTCCTTAGCTGGCCGAAACGAGATACATAACAAATCAGACGCCTAAATATTTGTAATTCACACACGTGTATGGTATAAGATGCTAAGAAAATGATTGTACATACACACATGAATACATTTTCGCTTACAAACAGATGAAGACACACTCATATATACGTAAATGCATAAATAATCAAACATGTATCATTGCTACTATTTACTATAGACATGATACAATTTATGTAGAAATAGTTTTGTTATTGGTTTGATTGATTCGAAGAAATTTACCCAAATTAATACTATAATAAAGAATTTTCTTAAATACTCAGCTATTTACTTAGTTTGTTAAATAGTACTTCAGCACTTTCCTTTGTATTTTAAAGGTTATAATACACATGGCGTAGATGTATATAACAGAGGACACACTATAATTATCCACCCGAGTAATAACATCTTTACAAATCGGGTCCGGCAAATTTCATTTTAAATAGACATCAGTGATACTTAAAACATGAGTTGTGCATTTTTTTTTCGGAAGAATCGAAGACTTTTTCTTCGGTTGTATTACAACTTTAGTGTTTATTTATAAATATGGAACAATGAGATGAATTGGTTACTTCGAAGATAGATTTTTGTGCTAAGCTCAGAGTGTTAATAGTACATGTTGACCCAACCACAACAAATGGAAAATAAATCATTTTCGTTTTAGAAAACGAGGTAATGTCCTCAGTCGTTTGTGACTCGTTTACACAGAAACACGGACTAAAGTATTTTCTCAAGTGCATTAGGGTTGCAGAGACCTAGACACTGACTGCATCGAATAAATGAGTGAGTGAGAGAGAGAGAGAGATAGCTAATTAGACGGCATGGTACAGAAGTCAAGAGGTGGCCGACAGTGCACATCCAGTGGCGGCTGTTTTGCTCCGAGGAGCATCTTGTTGCTAGAAGGAAGTGCAGTGTGAAGCAGGTCGGGACACTTGTCTTGCACAGAGTTTACAGTCACAGCATTTGAACCAAGATACAACAAGAACGTCATATTTCATACTGCTGTATAGTATTTCAATTTTCAGCAAAGGGTACATGTAAAACCAGGAAACGGGCGAAGCGCTCAAGTAGAATTATAATGAATTTCGTGCCAAATCATTGCCTAGATTATTTATAAAGATTTTGGAAACGGCATCAAATTATTATTGAATAGAATCGCGGTGAACACATTGCCAAATGTCTTTCTTTATTTTACTCTATTTCATCTAGAAGGGTTACGCAAGGTAAATATAAACAAGTTTTCCAAAATTCTCTTTCAACCTCACTTTCTTAATTTAAAAAAACATAATTTTAAGTTCACTAAAAACCAAAGGGTTACTTCTCACTTTATATATTCCTACTCATAGATGCTGCCTCTCAAATATTTTGCATAAAAGCACTTTCTAACGTTTCCAACTCGTGAGATGTCGTGGGCCGTGTGTGACGAGAATGGCCCACTCGGTTATATCAACAGAGCACTAAATACATACGGAAAACCAATTTGTTGTAAAAATAATATGAAGTTTAACCATGAAAGTGTTAACAGACACTTTTCAGAAGTTTAACAAGACAAAAGAAATACGTCACCGCCAGGGGTCAGTTAGATTCCAAAAATAAGACTGATGATTTGCGTAAGCATGAGGGTTTGCGTAGGAAGGGATTCACAGATTGCTCACCACCAAATGAAGCGGTGAAAAATAAGGACAACAATGTCATAGTGATATGAATAAGTTCACAGAAAGGTACTAGCAAAAAAAGAAGCATGATAATCGGTTTTTGCTTAATAATACCTTGTTTAGTTAAGTCAGCTTTAGTATAAGTAATATCTTGGTTGTTCATTCTGTTATTGACAGAACTAGTGGTTTCTCTTGCATAAAAATTTGTACAGAGTGTGAATGTTAGATGATAAAGGGAGTTTTTTGATGTGAATTCATTGAGTGACGTGTTTTGGGTGTCGAGGCTGATAATTGACGAAGGTGAATCAATGATATGGCAAGTTTTACATGTAGTTTTTTTGCTAATTGTTTCAGGAAAAAAAGTCAGAGTGTGCGTCCAAATTCTTTATTTCTATTTAACAGTTTACTGGGATCAGAGAATTGTTTTGCAAAAAGGTCCAGGGTTTCGTTGAAAAAGATTTGTGGAGGGGTTGGAAGCAATAATCTGATACAAGTCTTTGAACATGGGTTTATCTTCAATTCTGGGACAATATATTGATCATTCTACAGGAAACTGAAGAGGAAAGAGGCAAAAGTAAACATTTAACAAAGAGAATTTCCACCTACATCTGCTTCTCTTTCTATTCTCATAAAACCAAGATAGAAGACTCTCTTCTGTATCTTCTGGACCGATGAAGCAAAAACATTTAGTCTTGTACAGTCTGAGAAAATGATATACATTTTCTATAAAAATATTTCTATATACTTACTTTCAATAACACTTATCTTTTTCTATATACTCCTACAGCAATGTGAAGAAATCACCTTCGTGCTAATAAATATGTTTGAATTATATACGACGATACTAGTATGTTTATCACCCTGTAAACAGACGTAAGCATAGTATACCCTGATAAATATTTTCACCAATCTACTTTGAGTCAAATGAGGGACATGTGGCAAACGTTCATACAAACATTATGTCTAAAACCTCTCAGAGCTACATTGTGCCATGATATGAATGAAACGAGCTCTTGACATGTTTCATTCATGAGTTTTAAGAAGCATCACGAACAAATTACTACAAATGAAGGCAAATGCAAAATAATTCAAATGAATGTTAATGTGTGCAAATGCATGTAAATGAATGAGTATAGTGATATATAATACATTCCTCTTCATTCATTACCATGTAAAATATTTCCGGAATGAAACGGAAAATTTTGCTCCTGAAGGTACACAGAATTTTCTTAATAATTAACAAAAGTAAATAATCAGAGTAACATTTTCGGTTTGTAATATATTAATTTTTATCAAATTTATTATCATTTATTGTTCTATTGCTTGTAGCTGATAGATAAAAATAAAAAAAATCGTAATTTAAAATGTTTTGTACCTTCACTACAACCATCAATGCCGTGGTCGAAGAAACAATCAACTGCCTCGCATTGTTGCTGTAAAGAATACCCATTCATTTGAAATTGCAAAACCAAATCTACAAAGAATTGTAATAGCAGAATTTCGAATTTGTAGAGAGGAATAGATTGAAATTTTTGTTAAGTCCTTTGATCCTTCAAAAATTAGAGATGTTACACACATGTCTTTACGAACTGGGGGTAAAAGTATATAAGAAGGCAAGTTTCATTTCGTTCTCCTGATTTGGAATTCACTTTTAGTTTTGTTCTGGCTAGCGTACATATGTAGCAGGACAGAACGCGACGTCGTGTATGTATAGAAAATTGCGAAAACCTACTGCAAAACTCGTAATGCCCTACAGGAATATAACAACTTAATGGTCTATCTTGGTACACTCAGATCGAAAAAAACACCTAACTTTAAGTTCATCATGCATACATGGTCTTAAGCAGTTTGAAACTGCATTTTCGATACGAAATTGTTTGGCATTGAAACTACTTAAAAGTAAAACTAGTTTTAGTTCTCGTGTTTTTATAAATTCCTCACATTATTTCAATATAATGCGGCACGAAATACATCGATAGATGGAGTGTTTAATGTTTTTGATTCATTCTTGCCAATGAAGACAGTTATCAGAATGTCGAATACATAATAACTTAACATCACTGATTAATTCACACTCATAGTTAAATAATAAGGACAAATTTGTATTGTAATTACGTCTGTAGAGTTATTAAATGGTTAAATAAAAAGAACCTTACTCCCACAGACTGGATTTATTTTCATTTAAACTTAGCAATGGTACGACTCCCACTGTGGACCATCATCAGGTCACGAGTCAAAGCAGATACTACTCAGTTGTTACAGTGGTTACAGAGGGAGTCGAAATTGCTGATAAAGATTGAATGTACCAAATTGCTGATAAAGATATTGTTTCAATTCACTTTAGACGTCCAGCGAAATGACTGACAAAACGTTGCTTAAATAACCGGCACAATTCGTCTGTCCGATTACATAAGTGCTGTATTACAGAGGCAAGAATTTCTTTCATTTAAATATTGAAAATCCTCACTTGTTTGAAGTTCCGTAACATGATTTTATGAATCGCATCATTTTACAGCGTTGAACAGTAAAAATATAGAGTTAATATGTTTATGAAGACTGTTTAGTCTTCCAATACACTAAGCCAGGGGTTCCCAAGAGAATTAGAATTTTCTCACGGCACCTTCTCTGTGATATTATATAT
>NNCF01130778.1:304086-360808 GCA_002313205.1 Laupala kohalensis | reverse complement strand
TTAGAGAAATGGTATGGACATAAACATAATTAACAAAATATGTATTTAAAATTCATGCAAGTACTTTAATTGTAATCGATAGGAAAACATTAATAAAATTTAATTAATAATAAAGTAACCTTTCAAATGCTCTTGGTATATGTGCGTTTACTTTTAGTGTGACGGGTGAGCCTGCTTCTCAATGAACGATTGTTCAAACCTTGAAATAAAGCTTGATACAGCTACTCTCATTTCTTTTTGGCCATTAATTTTCGAACGATATTTGCTCTTTGTAACAGCAACTGCTGAAAATCCAGCTTTGCACAGATATGAAGTCGCTTAGAGAATGAGAACCCTCATCGCTTTTGCACTTAAAATGGGATACTCATTTTTAATAGATATCCAAAACTCCGTCAAATCCAAACAAGACAATTTTTCCTTCAGGCTTTTGTCACTTGATGGATGAAAAAGATTTTCTCTTTCCTGTGAAGTGAATTATTTTGGAGCTTCAACATGAAATGGATCTTAGATCCACTCGAAGTTCTTCGTTTGGTCTTCTGGGAAGTATTTTGCGAATCAGTCAGCTAGTTGTGACAGGTGCTCTGTGAAAAGGGTCAGCATACTAGGTGAAACCTTATCTTCACTGAAGACCATATACTGATGCAATACAGGAAAACTATCTTTGCCTCCATTACATTAATTTTTCTTTCCCACATCTGTAGTTTTTTCTTGAATGCTCAAAACACCTCTTGAAACTGCAATATACGAATGACTCTGAAGAGAAACATTCAATGCATTCAGTTTTTCGAATATATCCACAAGTATGCCAGTTTCAGCAGGAAGAGTGGATCAGCGAATTTGTTGTCGTTCACATGCTCATTTGCTTTCAAAAAATTGTAAATTTATTGTCAAAGTTCAAAAGTTCGAGACAGTACATTGCCACGTGAGAGCCAACACGTGCTGCATTAATATATAAGGGACATGTGCTTGGTCCCCAAATCTTCGCAAGACTTAGTGATTTCGATGCAAGTACTTCTCCGTGAATGATGCAATGGTTCCACAAACAAACCTGGGCTTTGCGACGAATCTGCACCTGTAGTTCTCCGTATTAACCAGAATTGATCGGTCACCATCAGTGCACATACTGATGCACTTTGTCCAATCCAAGTCATTTTCTGTCATAAATGTGTCAAGAACATCGAACATATCTTCAGCCCTTGCACTTTCAGTAATGTTTTTACAAAACAGAAAGTCTTCTACGATAGTACAGCCATCAATGAAACTTACATAGCTGATGAGACGTGCATCCTTCTTGCAGTCTGTGACCCCATCCTGTTGAAGTCCATATCCATTTCCTTTCATTTTCTCTATTAATTGATCGTAGAAATCCTGAGCCATGTGCTGGATTCTTCGATTTATGATGTAGTTCGACAACGGAATATTCATCAGAACTTTCCCCGCATCTACTCCTATCATATTAACCATGTCCACAGCAGACGGTAAAATTAATTCCTCAGAAATAGTGTGGGATTTTTTGCACTTCGCTACTCTGTATGCCACCTTAGATGACGCCAACAAGAAACTTTTTGGCTCTGACGCTTGCTTAGTGAAAACATTCTTTTGTTGGTGAAAATCATTCGTTATTCTGCTAAAATATTCACGTGGTTTATCGACCATGTTGGGATGCGTTGTTTGAAGGTGTCGCCTCAACTTAGTATCGAATGATAGAACTTAAGAACAGTTCACACTCTGCGGTCTCTCTTCATCGTTGACTTCCATTGTAGTGAAGCCAAAATCTACTTAGCTGTCTTCGTATTTGCGGCATTTCCGCTTCTTTCCACGCACATCACACGTCGATGCATGATCTTCATTAGCACTTGCATTATCGGTTTTTTTCATTAAAAATCTATCCATTTTAATATCTATACAGAACACGACATGCACAGCAATCACTAGCGAGATAACTGACGACAAGAGTACCTGCCAGAATAATCAGACCATCTGAGCAGTTGTATAATGTCAAAAATGAAACGTCTCTTAATGACTCAATTGATTATATGGTTGATAACATTTTACCTCTACCCAGTATCATCTGTTTTTATTATGTAAAATTCCATTCCATGAATACATAAACGTATTATTAGATATTATAATTTAATATAATTATCAATTGTCGTTGTCGGATTGCATAAATACTAAATAATACGAATTTAGCCAATACGATATGATCTATCCAATACGATAATAACTTGTACATGTAAATTTACAAACATATTTGCGTTAAATTACAAACATATTGACATAATATATGTATTATTACTCGCAGCTAACTTTTTATCTTATCTAGGAACTTTTGCTGAAATTTTTGAATCCGCCTCTGCCTTAGGGCCCTTGATCGGAATTGATGGGATGGTCCCTTGCTTGCTTCCGGAGAGTAAATTAGTTTTTTTTCCTCCACGTGGTCATACGCAGTTTGTACTGTTTTTTGACAATAAATTTATTTATTATTATTATTTATTTATCAACTCCAAAGTTGTGTATTAAACTGAGAGGTTATGTCTACTTTATATTTATTTTATTCCTCTCACAGCAACAATCCATTTCTCTCGCTGTTTGATTTTGAACATATGGGTTGTGTTCAGACATTTTTTTAAATATCGCACCATTAGACAAGTAGATCTGTGGACTCTATGTNTTAAATATCGCTCCATTAGACAAGTAGATCTGTGGACTCTATGTTCTTTATGCCAATTGAGTGACATATCTCGATTCCGGTTTCTATGAACAGCGTCAAATTGCCTGTCATGACAAGTAAGAAGGACGATCGATACACGGTTGACCTATGACGTCACGCTGTCGATCGATCCAGTGAACCAGAGCTAGAGTGCGAGCCCTTCGCAGCTACGAGGTTGACTCCGACGAGTGACCGCTCTCACTTACTGCAATTCACTCGACCAGTCATCATGACTTCTCATCTGGCGTCAGTGCGCGAACAGCGCGCCTCTCCGACATGGGGACACTCGGTCACTTGCTATGATTCACCGGTCATCATCACTTCCTCATCTGGCAGCCACGACATGTGGACACTCTGCAAAACTCGTCCGAAGAGTCAATATAGAACGTGTCATAGTAACTCATCAATCGGCGCGCAAGCCGACGACTTCCCCTTCAGTTTGTACAGGCGACAGCTGGGGGAATTATTTCAACCTGAAGCTTACCTCGTGAGGGCATCGGCACGCCGTTGAATCGCCACGTGATAAGCAGTCAGCTATTCAACCTCAACTGCACAACAACTCAAAATCATCAACTCGACATCGATCCAACGCCATTCGAGCTGAATCTTTGAAGGACCGGATCGTCTCACCTCATCCCAGTGTCTCACCTGAATTTCAGCTTTGTGTTCTTTAATTTTATTCATCTTTCATGTTTTATGTCATTAAATTGTTTGTAGGCAGTCCAGTGTTCAACCACACATCATCTACTTGTCATGACAGGCTTTTCTGTAATTTGTCTGTACAGGTCTGTACATATCGAATTTGGGCTATTTTCTCTCTTATTTCCATCGTTAATAGCTGAACAAAACTAATAATCCATATTTATATATATAAAAACCAACAAATAGTCCACCGACGGTTTATCTAGAAATCTAGTGCGAGCGCAAGCATAGTTTCGGCTATCCTCATCTTCCTCACGCTCCTAGTTAATAGATTAGATTGGAGGCAGTTTCGTGGCACACCTGATATCTTTACGTGTCACCCCATAGTGCCGGGGCACACACTTTGGGAACTTCAGCTCTAAGGAAACCCCAGTACGAATAGGAACATCACCACCTGGGGGGTGAACTGTGAAATTACGACAGTTCGAATTTAATTTGCATTTTAGAGCAAATTATAAAAAAACGAAAAATAAAATTACGATACTTCCCCTGCCCATAAAATAATCTTTGAATCGTATCTTAGTTTTGGTAATTGGTTAGGAATGACAGAGAACGGGATTTTTACAAAAAACCTTCAAGAAATAAAATATAGCAGTTTCAAATTTCTCAGAAGCAGGTACAAAAGTAGAAGAAGAACGTAGGAGATTATGATTAAGATGGAGTTGGTCCAGCATCGCACGAGGTTCCGGAAACCGTCTCATTTGGGGAGAATCCGGAGCAACTGCATCTTTATCAGATTGCGCTACGCTCAGCTCCTGTTTCCGGGGACTCGGAGAAAGCAGTGCATTCGCCGGACGCGACGACCTTGACACTCCGGACCAAAGTGTTCGTCAACTAGTTCGCCTGGGTTTTCATGTGAAGGAATTATTTTATTGCTTACTTACTTTTTCTCTTCTTGACTTTCACCGTAGAAGTGAATACAATTTTGTATGTATGTTCTTTATGTAATGATTTGCTGGAAATTTGTTTTATTTAACACTAAAGTTAAGGGAAAGAGTCTCTCTTTCCCTTTACTGAAAATTCATGGGTCAAAGAATTTGGAGAGAAAGGTTAGGTATCAGACCGAAATTTGCCTGGCGGTGGAAATCTCGAACCTCACGTAGCAAATGTGGGAAGCAATATCTTTCCTCTCTCGGTCGCTTTAGTTTTAGGCGCCTATTCATGAAGTAGCACCATAAATCTAATATACGCACATACGGTATTTCTGTCGGAAAATGTACCGAAAACCGACATGACTTGTATATGTTTTTTCGATTAAAACGGTATGTAATTTAAAACAAAGTTGAGACAGTTTATTGTTGACAGTTATGAGATATGTTATTTAATTTCATTTCTTCTTGTGACCAATTTCATTTATAATTACCACTGCACCATGTCCAGAATGATATTTCTTCAGTTCATTTTTTTCTTGCAATGAATGTTTCCGAATGAGTATGTAATCTGAGTTTTATGCAATACAAAATTCTCTGTACATTAAAATGTCTTCAATTGATACAGACTGTTCATGTACTCTTCGATCTCTTAAAACATTGTGATATAAATGGATCACCTGTTTTGGGAGTCTAGGAAATACATAGTTAGACAGTAAAATCTTGTGAAGATCCCGAAGAGCCACAAGGGGAATATTCACAAACATATAGACAATATTCGAACTAAATATTCATGTGAGGAAAACTCCAACTTCACGTCGCAAATGTGGGGTAGGATAGTTTATTTTCTCTCGGTCTAAAATGAGATTAAAAAAATGTTCTCTTTTTTACACTTTTCTGTGACGTCGTAGTTTTTCACGAATAGTATATTGATAATCCTCGAGGAGTAACATCGTTCATGAATGTAACCCGAGCTGCTTCGTTTCTTTTTGCTGACAAGAGAATTCTTGAGATACAAAGTTGGCTGTTTTCCCTTGATCTTCAGAGTCGAATAATGGTCTGGTTTGTCGCCATTTTTAGCATTTTATATCTCTGTACTGAAAAATCTTGATCAAATCATTCTAGAACCAATTGTGTATTTGACAACACATTACATTCTGTAGAGGTCTTCGCATCGGTGAAGTCACATTTCTCCTCTATTCGGTCAGACGAATAAAATATCTATTTTCTAGGAACTCCAAGAGTATCTTTAAGGATCCTTGACAGTGTTGATTTCAGGACGCGGGATCCCTAAACCTAATTAAAGTATGGCATGACCTTCCAAGTGTGTCTATAAATCATACTGAGACAGACCCATGGTAATATTATGATTGGCCCAAATATCTACTTATTCTTTCATATTTCGAAACTCCTATAAGCTTAAGAAATGGGCATGTAATGTTTAAAACAAAAAAAAAATTAAATTGAAACGCGAAAATTTAGGAATATTTCAACCTGAACCTTTTCTCATAAAAGATGTTATGAAGAAAATAAATAAAGAAAACAATATAATTATAGCTATTGAGTTCATACTACTGTTTGCTCGAATTTTTAAATAAATTTTCACTTCCATTTTTCGAAAAATTTCATACATAATGTATACGAGAGATCTGAAATAAAATTTAATGCAAGAAGAACAGCATGAGCATGTGTATCGACATACTACTGTACTGCGACCGACTTATTCAGCCAAGTTTTTTCATAAATCCAGTAACCAGGGCTACATAATGAATGTATTTATGTGAGTTTGTATGATGTTGAGGGATTATAACTCGGTCTGTGTATCTCACTTGGCAGCAGCCTTAGTGTACCGGATGTGTCACGGCGTATAATTTATGCCAATCTTGAAGGAAATGTTCTATGGACCGTATGAACGGGAGTATTTTAGAAATTTATTATTTTTTCTTACAAAATAACACACACACACAAAAAAAAAGACAAATGAATGCTTTCGATTATTGAATGATTCGTGAAGCGAAGAATGTAACCTGATAGGCCCATTGTCTGCAGGTCACGCGATCGAGTATCCAAATTTTCAACCATTGTATTTCTTTCTTGAGCATCCAATTTATTCGACTAAACGATTACAACACATTCCAGACTCAGTTTGTTTACCAGCGAAACGGTCCGGATACAGTAAACATATTTACCTGTTGAGAAAAATTTTCTGATACTATGAAAAGTAGTTTATTTTGTTAGAATAGTGTTTTGATTTCATTTAAGTATTTTTGAGCTAAATTAGCATTATCGCGTAGCAATCAGAAATTATGTAGATATACAAACTATGAAGTTAAAATTTTATAAAGAACATCATTTACCCATATATTTACTATTTTACACATAAAAATTAACAAAATTAATGAAGATTAATTAGTTATTTACATCTATTTGTTTAGGAAAATGGTCCGACAGTAGAATAAAATTAATGTAGCTTGTTTTATCTAGTTTATTCAGCAACGAATTTCTTGAATTAATACTTAAAAAACAAATCATGATTCCATTGTAAATATCATTGACGAGGATGATGGTCCGATTCGTTTTGAATTAACCGTTTTGCACATACAACATCCCGATCATAAAACGAACAACAATCCCAAAGAAAATTGAAACACGTATGTTTATTCGAGCGTGCTGAGCTATTTCATACTTAGCACTACACCAACACCCATGACCAGAACACGCAATCAAATCTAAAGATGCCCTCCCAAAATTTCCCAATCTTGAAATAAAAATCTAATTAACCCCCTTTTGATTTCCTCCCAATTAATTGTCGATTCAGACGTTCCTTATGATGCTCCTTCGTAGCACCCTGTTCTTCACCGCGCTACGCTGTCTGTCATGCTCTGGAAAATCCTTCGGTTCGTCCCGTCTGCTGCTCGCGCGCTAACCCGGGTGTTACGCCTAACAAACCGGCGGCGACGGCGACGGCGGGGGAGCTACGCGCCGGGCATCTCGCTTGCGCTGTGACTTTTTCCCCGCCGGTATATAAGCGCGGAGACACGGATCGGACGCTCAGTTGCAGTCCAGTGTCTGTTCCCGTTCGCAGTTGCACCCCGACCAAGCCATTTCGCCATGAAGTTGGTGTACATCTTCCTCATCCAGGTAGGGACAACAGCTATTTTATTCTATATCTGGATTAAAGTGATCTGAAGATTAATTATTGCGTGTGGTGGAATTTCATTGTTACTTTTTTGTTTCGAAGCTCGAGAGTTTTGAAAACATCAGAGACGTGCAATAGTTATCCTAAATTCCAGTGTTTTATTTAATACTTTTTTTCTTAAATCATAAAAATATTAATTGTTTTATTCAGTTCTCGTACCTTTATTATTTTTCTGGTTTTGTTTCCAAAACACTGTTGTGAGTGGAGTTCATTTTTTATTTTGTAGGGCACATTTCGTAAATGACAAAAATGTATTGACAAGTCAAAAGTGCATTTCAATCAATTATCAAGATGGAATTTAATTTTTTAAAGATATTAAATTATAATTCGAAATAATACAAGTTATTTCCTTCTCCTCACAATTAAATGTGAAAATTTGGGGAATTATTCAAAAATATATTCTCAAGTTGTGTATCTAATGATAAGTGTCCATGGTTCAATAAAAAATGTGATAAGAAACATACATATTTAGAAGTGAATATATTGGAGATTGTACTAACATGCCAAATCTTTGAATGTAGCTAATCAGTAACAATTGAATTTAATGACAAAAAATTTTACACTAAATCCAACACTTGGCAAACTGCTATCATGAAATATTTGCAATAGGAATAAAAAGGTTATCATTAATCAAATAATGTTTATTTTAGGTGAAGTATTGACATTATTACATTTAGCCTAGGCAATAAATGAACCAACATAATTTTTTGTTATGTAAGAGAGGAAGATGGGCAAATAAAAATGTAATAATTTTATCTCTTAATTCATCTAGTATTTATGGAATATATTACTCTCACAGAAATGTTCTGAAAGAAACGGGGTCTAGTAGTTTAGAAGAAAACTTTACTAGAAATATTTATTTATCAATAAACACATAATTCATTCTAGAAACTGGAAAAAATATTATTTAGATTTCATTATTGGAGATGACACAAAGTTTTCAACGATGAAGGATATTCCCAATTTAACTTCTCCACATTTTGGAGTTTTCATAAAATAATTTCACTAAATATTTATTGATTGTGCATCATATTTTGCATCCTCCATAACACAAATATTTTCTTACTCTTATTTTTGAATATATTCTAGAGTATGATATGATTAATTAAAAACTGATCTTATACTCTCAACATAATTCCTGCATTTTCAAACAAGTTTTGTAACACTCATACAAAACTTGAAGGTTTCGCTAAACACGAAAATAATCCACACGAAAAGAAGTTACATGAATATAAAGTTATATTAAGCATCAATAATACTACAAGTATAATATGCTCGTATTTAAAAAATGAGGGTGGATAAGAAAATAAAACTACTGACTTCTGTTACTTCGGAAACACTTAAATTAAAAGACAGAAAGTGAAGAAAAGAGTCTTAAAATGTTTAGTTTTGTTTCATTTAGAACTAACACCTAAAGATGAACTGAATATGTGTTTAACTTATCACGTTCAAAGACATAATATTATGTGAGTAAATTATAGATTAGTCTCGCATAATTTTAGTGAAATTTAATACATTCGCAAGCAATCTCTATCAGCTTCCTACCAATACTGGTATCTCCGCTTTATCTCGACCTTAGCCTGTTGCTTTGCGTGTTAAGTGCTCCACTACTCAGGAATCTGGTTCACGTCTCAAACCAGAGACCTTCCTGTCCGCAGGCCAGTAGCCTGAAGTCAGGAAGTTTTTCTCATTGGAGGACAATGGGATATACAAATTAATTGAAAGGGGCTATTAACTACAAGTTCCAAGCAACCTTACACATCAGGGATAATATGTTGTTTATGTTTTTCTTATAGTGTTTTCCATTTGCTGCTCCTAATGCCACTGTTCCGCGCGAGTTTCCTACTCCACCGAGAGAGTGTAGCGAGGAAATGGAACTCTTAGCTGCACGCAGGATNGTATAAGAGACAGATTCGGGCATGGTCAATGGAAGCCGCAAAAGTTGACGAAACAATAATAATTG
This sequence comes from Laupala kohalensis, assembly GCA_002313205.1. Classification (NCBI taxonomy): domain Eukaryota; kingdom Metazoa; phylum Arthropoda; class Insecta; order Orthoptera; family Trigonidiidae; genus Laupala; species Laupala kohalensis. The sequence continues at coordinate 351,362 of NNCF01130778.1, read as the reverse complement.
AATATAAACAATGAATAATATATCAATAAATTTAGTATATTCGTTTTTACGTGTATATAATACAATTATTACCTGTTCATCGATACATAATCGGATTAAGGAAACGAAATATATTATCTTTATAATTGTTTCTCTTTTGGAAAGGATTAATTCAACGTACAATTCTTGCTGTTCATCTGAAGTGGTTACAGACGAAACACATATTCGCTATGAACTCACAGCATCCATTATGGAAGCGTTATCCACAAACTAACGTAACATCAATGACGCCCAGTGCAGTCCCTCCACTGAGAAATTGGTCAGAGCAAGTCCAATTACTCTCACTGCGTGGAGAGTTGGTCCCGATACACCAATGAAACAATCATTTCTCCTCACTGATGCAAATTGTCTGTCAAACGGAACAACATTTTTGCACTCGGGGCACACTCAGAGCAACAAATGGAACACGCCATTAATTATTTATTATTGACCACTTAAAATGGTTTAGGATTTTATAAATGATGGCCTGAGTTTTGGTCAAATGACGTAAACGAGTTTTGCCGACGTTAACGACGAACACCGGAAAGAAGAATCAGTTCTTCACTCTCCGAGAACGTGTCCACTGCACAGTAGCTATTTGAGAGTACGCTGTTCCTAATCATACTTTTGTTTCTGTATGTCGAGGTAATACGGTAATTTAACGCACCACCAGGCCCGGAGCGAAAAATTTGCTTCGGAGAGACCCAGTCCGAATTATTAGTCCTTAAAATACATTATTTCAAATGTTTTTATTTATTTTAGTAATTAACGAATGCTGCGCTGACAATAGTTTAAGCAAATAAAGAACTTCCATAAATTTTAAACAATTCCGAGTCCCCCGAGCTCCCCTTCCCATCAAAATGCTTACCAGAATACGATTGTTTAGAATGACGTATGGAAATTTTACCCAGATGAAATTTTTGTAACATTGGATTACATTTCATGAAAAAGTGTGTCCCATTAATTTTCTGAAAAATTTTTTTTCGTGTCTCTACGACCATTTAGTAGTACAGATAACATGCACTGAATATACGCGGAAACTTCTCATATTTATGCACCACGACTAATTTCAGTTGGGTACACGTTCCTGAATTGTTTTCCTGATAAAACATTCACCTTGTAATGACAACGGAACTTTTTTGATGGTCTGATAAATTCATATTAATAAAATATTTGCAGTTACAACTTCATAATTAACGAAACGTTAATGCGCCGAGATCTTGAGATCTGTAGTTCCTCTAATGCTCACTAGAGCGCTACCGTAAAATTAAATTAGCTTCATGAAAATGGACAACAACTGTTCACAAAAATACATGATTTATTTTTTCTCTTTTCATCCCACCAATGAAGACGTAGCTGTTAAGACTGCAGAAATAAGTCGAATAATTACAGAAAATGTGAAGGATTAAAAAAAACATTATTTAGTTTTTGATCCGCGCAAACAGGGATGAATGAGAATACCTTTTCTCTGGGATTCTGTGTAAAACTGAGGTTTAAGTCATATCCTGAACACAGAAATTTCATTTCTTTGAAAGTGTAGATTAATGGGAAATATCTCATTACTTCATACTGTTTCGAATAAAGATCCTTAGTACTTGTAAAAACATTAAATATTGTAAAAGCAAAATTAAATCAGGTAATATTAATTTTTTTTCTCATACTAGTTGAGTCCCCGCGAAGTCAGATTTTGATTTTTTAGCGTAAATAATAGTTCTTGAATCGCCAGTGATATCTATCAAATGTCAGATTCAATAGCCAAAACACATGTGAAACATAGCATGTATATAAAACAAAACAAAGTATTTGAACAAACAAGTAGGCTGATCAACAATAAATCGCAATGCGTTCTTCTTAAAATCCAGGAAATGAAGAAAGGCAGTTGACAATATGATTGCCGAAAATTTACGCCTTGCTAACTGATGCTTATCTCACCATAAAAGAGAATCTATCTAATATCCCAGCACTAAAGTTCATTTTGAATCATTTTGACTGTTTCCTTCAACTGTAAGTAGTGTTCGCTTGTTTCCGAGCGCTGAAGATTTGACGTTTACCCTTTTCGGAAATTAAAATTTCTGTTTTATTATTTACTCAGTGTATGTTCGTATTTTAGGCAATTCCCTTTAAATATCGTTTTCCTCCTCTGGTAGTTCAGGGATAGCATGCTTGCTTGCCACAGAGACACACCGAGTTTAATTCCCGGTGGAGGCCAGAAAAAGATTGTATATTTTCACATTAATGTTCCACTTTATATAGTTGTGACTAATGAAAAGTGAACCCCCTCCTTCTATCCACCTACTACTACTCCTAGTATTACTAATTCGTACTGACCGTGCTAACTCGTACTCCTACTAATCCCTCCATGTGGGCCAAGTTGTAACACTTGGTAAATTCAGATAAGCGGCCCACCTACTAACAGAAGTGTACCCCCCCCCAACTCCTACCTCCTATCGCCCCATGTAGATAAACTTCAATAACACGTTACAAATACTTCATTTTCCTTTCTGGGATTTAAGTGGGTGTATCTTGGTCCGTAGGCGGCGCTACTGTGCGCGACGGCGTTCGCCCAAGAGCCCGCGTCCCCCGGCGGCGGCGGCGACGGCGGCGCAGCATCCGTCAATGACGAGGACAACGAGGTCGAAGACAGCGGCAACATGCGCGTGGTGTACAAGTTGGTGGTGGACTGTCTGCAGAAGGAGGACATCTCCGTTTGTCTCAAGATGAAGGCGGTCAACTTCTTGGATCGAGCTCTCGCCCTGCGAGCGCCGTTGCCCATCATGGACTTCGTGTCGCTCGCCAGGGACCCCAACGTTCCAGAGGTAACTGCTCAGAGAACCCATTCACAAAGCCTAACACTCCATGTTCGAATACCATCTTTTATTACATTTCTTTTGTTAATTTAAATAGAAGTATTCATTAATCAANAAAATTTAAAAAAATTTTTTCCATTTCCCCCCCCCCAAAAAAAAAAAAAAAAATGCAACTTTCAGTGGCTTTTGATTATACTACGTATCAAATTTCATTGTTCCTGGGTTTTGATATTATTTTATTTAATCGGTTTGCTTCAGTCGCTGGGGTTTTATTTAGACTCAAAATGTCGCGGAACTTGTTTTCTTAAAAAAGAATCGGGCCTATAGCGTTCTTTATTACAAGAAGTCTTCTGGTTCAGGAAGATGAAGAAAGAATTAAACCCATTTTGTTTTAAAATGAAGACCCCGCACCTGTTCTCCTATGGAGGTGATCAGGAAAGGTGCTTTGGACACGAACATACTGCACAAATACTCACATACGGCAAGACTAACGTCACTTTTTCGTTATCTACATCCGATATGATAAACGTCGTCGATATTTCAGTGTTTCTTTTCTCTTAGACTCTATCGGTCTCTCCACAAGGTAAATGAGATAGAAAAATAGCGAAGAGCTGCCATTAGGAGCTTACAAACTACAATAATAATTACTCCACAGTAAAATGTTTTGCCATTACTCAGGTTTGTTCTCCAGACGTTTCTCTTCTATAACGAATGTTCTCTCAGACTATAACTGTTAGCGAAGTATATCATTGCATCATGCTTTTCTAAATATTCACGTTTTTTCTTTGTTTTGAGTGAAATACTTGTTTCTTGAGCAAGTCATTGTTTAGCTATTTATTTGAAGATTTACTTGATATTTAGTTCCCTTGATGTACTACATCAAGTGACTTTTTAAAGTTTTTGATGAAAATTTTTCTATATTAAACGCGGACAAAGTCTTCGTTGCCTCTTTAGTAGCAACTGTAGTAAAATTTCAAGATCAATTTTAGCCTTTAAAGTGATACTAGTCTTCAATCGGAGACTCTTGGGTAGCATGCAGCGCCTCCAATAATATAGCTAATAACGGAATAAACTGTAATTATGAATTTCTAAACGATTATAATTTGGTACCAACAAGAGTGACTCACACGTATATTATAACTTGCTAGATTACGATAAACGTCACGTGAAATAACTCCCGATACTACGAATTACACGAACTTAAGTAATAATTAAATGATAGATATCTATTTGGGAATCGAAGCTTGAGCACGTGTTCTACCACGGAGAACAAGGGAGGATTCACAATAATACTAATAAACAATGAGAAAAACATATCACTTTATTACAGTTTGAAACAAGATTAATTAGTTGCATGGTTTGCCACCCGCGACGTCTAATGAAGCGCGCGGCGGTCTGTGGAACTAACGTAAACCGCGATACCCGCCGCAAAAGAAGGACAATTCGTTCGTTGTGAATCAACTCATTTTGAGTATAAAGTTTAAATAACTTTTATATTTACTTACTCACCGCGGGTGATAACATTTTTTACAAATGCAATATTTTAAATATAATTACACATTGAAAGATATCGTAATATAACAATCTGAAGTATCCCTTTCGGATTCACATTACAGACTTTAAGATGAGTTTTATTAAAAGCATTTATTCACATGCCACAGCAATGGCAATACATTTATCGTTTTGTATGGTATTTATCAACAAAGAAAGTTATGATAAACAGAAAAATTATGTTTTCAAAGATAAAATATCGTCACAATAATTTGTTATAGAAAGGTTTTTCAGCAGAAAGAAACTTACCTGAAATAAATTATGGGGACAAATTTCCAAAATAACCATTGTTGCAAATATTTAACAACCATCATTCTTAATTTACATTTCGGCACCTACTGTTTGAGTTATAGATGGACCAATCCGAAACGAGACATACGAAACACGACATAACAAACTTTGAACACATTCTCCGGAACAGAGTTCTTCAAGTTGAACCATCCTTCCGTGTTCAATGTCATTACTATCGTGATGGTTGATCTCTTCAATAACTGCGAATGACGAATTTCTTTCATTGAAAAGAATAAATAGTACAGTATTCACATACTTTTAGTTACTTATTTGTGATTTGGTTCCGAAATTGTTTTCTAATAATCTGTATAATATGCTTGAGTAAAAATATGAATTTTCAACAAGCATGGGTATAAATCACATTCCACCTAAAAATTCGCAATTGGATAGTTGACTGAAATTAAAAATAAACTCCCAAGAAGACGCAACTTCTTGTTAATTTTTTCAATAGTTTTCAAAATCTCATAAATTTCATTAAAAATAATCTGCTAAACTCAAGCATTTGATCACATAATCAAAAAAATATTCTTCACTGAAATCAGCGCCAGGGGATGTTTCGTTGTAGTAAAGAAAAGTTCAATACAAGCAAGACAGGCCTTCTCATAAATACATGAAATTCGTCCGCCATTATTTTGAACCGGTGCATTGCCCTTGATTTTTAATGGCTGTTGTATACTTTAATGAGACCACACAACCACAATCCAACTGAAATATTCCAACCGAAACATTTAATCATTCTTCGATGTCTATGGAAAAAAATATGGAATAAAACCATTTAAAATATCTTCTTTGAGTTTGTCAAGTACAGAATTACTTCACTGTACTTTCTCAAAAAGTAAAATGTACGCGTGTGTCTTTTCAGGTTGAAGTACGTCCAGTGACGGAAGCTGAACTCGAAGCGAGCCTGCCGCGTTCGCTTGATGAAAAGAGCTCCCGCTTAGACACCTTATTGGTAGAGAAGGTAGACCAATTGCTGCGATCACGCACTCTCCAACTCTCCCTGCCTCAAGATGTCTTCGAAGGTATGACTATGATGACCTTCTAGTTCTGCATAATGTATAAACTGTTCCTGTTGCAATTCTGAATTAGTGGGGAAAATCGGTTCGGTACGTCCAACAACCTAACAAGTAACCTTTTCTTATCTTCAGAATAAAATTAGAAGGTGAAATGATGCGAACGTTTGAAAGATCTAAACATGTTATCTTCGGAATTTCGATCAATTTTTGGAAGATACAGATCTCTTGATACTTACAGAGCACGAAAAGAATTCGTATGTAATTCGCGTATGTTGTAGAAAAAAACTACTAAAATGTGAGAGTTGTCACTGAATGATGCAAAAATTAATCTACAAGTGAAAAGAATTCATGGAAAATTCACTCATTTCGTTAGTTTCTAATACTAAAAAAACATAAAAATATTACGTAGCGAAACGTAAGAAACTAATAGTTTCCTAAGGGAAAACTAAGCGCTTTAATGGCCATTAATGAAGTTAATAATAATAGTAGTATAAAATAGTTTAGAGAATTAACAACGATGTATTTGATACATCTCAGTATATCAGTTTGAAAGTTCGATGATTTGTGTTAATTTGTTTTGTGTTACGCGTCAAACTTTAAACTATGAGATCTGGTCATAAATGAACAAGAAGTAAAATCATTTCGTTCGCCGAATTCTGAGATTAGTTATAGAGTTTGGCTGTTGGATTTTTACTCAGATTTCAACGTTCAGAACACGGAGAATCTCAATTTGCCTGCTTTCTATGAACACCGTCTCTACCAGGGGCGAACTTTCTTGGAACATTCGGCCTCACCCTCCCGTCTCCTCTACCGCGATAGACGCTACAAATACCTAGGATTATTTGTGAACTGTTGCGAGAAGATTTTCATTTCACGTGATTTCTCACCTTTTCTTCCCGGTTTCGTAGGGCGACGCAAGAAAGGCGGCTACGGCATGTTGATGGCTGGTGGTGCCGCAATGGCAGGTATGATGATGCAGATGGCTTTGGGAAAGATCGCCATGATCGCAGGCAAAGCTCTCATGGTGGCCAAGATCGCCTTGGTCCTCTCTGCTGTGATCGGTCTCAAGAAACTTCTGGGAGGAGGAGGCGGCGGAGGTGGAGACTCGCACCCACAGGTAACGAATAACAACATTAATCCGCGGACTAATATGAAACACTCGGTAATAAAAGAGGTACCTTCAATCGGTGCCCAAAGTATTTCTACGTTCCGCTGAACTTTGAATTGTTTCGAGCGTCTCGTTTCGTCTCTCGTTTTTCATCAGCGGATATATGAGTTAATTAGCTTGCCGGTCTGTAAATGCGCAATCGGCGGTAGATACAAGTCACGAAGGGGAAATTTAAACGGGGTGTCGCGACTGCGCTATATTAACACCCGAAGCAATTACGACTTTCCTAGGAAGACCACACACAATGCCTTTCGAGTAAACTTGATCACATTTACATTTTGATTAAATTCCGAAAATTCCTAAATCCATATAACTGGCAAACTTCAGCGTATCTAGGTAATGGAAACTAGGTAAAAATAAAATTAGGGTAAAATATTACATTCAATTAATACTTCTTTAAATATATTCTCCTTTAAATATTTATGTTTTTTTAAAAATTGAACTACAAATTATGTTTTACTCAGAAAATCAGTTGCTTTTAGAATATTACGTTTCCTGCGACATTCATATTAGCATTGCTTTCGAACATGCTCTTAGTTTTATTACTCTTTTTATAAGGCATTTGTTCCACCCTAGTTATGCTATCTGAAAACTACGTATCTCGGAAAAGTAAATCGGTAGCTGCGTAATTTAAAGGGAAGAAATGAAAAGTTTTCACTCGTTTATGGATTATAATGACTGACAGAAAGAGAGAGAGAGAATAAGGTACGGTGTAACCCTTTTAATTTCTTTAAAACCGGACGCTTTTTCGCGACTTGATCCTTGTTTTGTGGACAAAACATTACTAGAGTGAACAAGTGAATGTCAAGGTAGTCAGTACAGGATGTAATGAGTAAGAAGCAGTCGAGACACTCTTTCGGTCTGCACCGTCACCTGATTTCATTAACTTCCCATTATATTACAATTAAACTGTCCTAATAAATAATGTAGCGATAGCAATCTGAAGAAAACAGTAAAAAATTGCAACAAAAATAAGATGAATAAATTTCAACATTTTAACAAAAAGATTAAACAAATGTTTATAGTTCTACCCATTAACAGCGAGATTTCTTTTACGTCATTTTAAAGCAATCCATGCGACGTGGATGCGAGGCGTGTATTGCTGTAAATGGGCAGAATTTTAAACATCTGTTGCAATTTTGTTGTTTAAATTTGAACATTTAAATTACTTTTTCAGTTCTCTAATGAAACGCCTGCACTCTTTTTTCTCCTGTGTTCTTCCTCTGCCTGTGAGTCATATGGTGACATTTCCGGATACGTGTTCCTAAGTCATTCTGGTTCCCAGAAATATTTTCCATTATCAGCTTCTACAATTTATTTGCTTTGTGTTCACCAGGTGGTGTACGCGAGTGAGCATGGTGGCGGATGGAGCCATCGTCGCAGTTTGGATGGTGACGCGGCCGCTGCTGCCCATGACATGGCGTACAGTGCACACGTCCCGGCCACTGAATCCAGCTGAGCATCGTATACGTCTTCTACGAGTCTTTCTCTCAACCTGGTGGTGATATCGCCCCGGTGGTGATATCCGGGTGAACACTTTCCTTCATCTTTCTTTTCATCGACACGGCTTAAGAAGCTTTGCTGCTTTGGCAAGACCGTTCTGAGGAATCACCACACGACGTGATTCCTTCAAGGTTGGAAACTGACGTAGAAAGTCTTCTGCGTTAATGAAATATATCCGTCCCATTTCTTCAGCGAGTTGGGACACCCCCAAGTTGGGGATGTATGTAAATAGTCACTTTTTATACTCGTATTCACAGAATTATCCATTTATCTTGATTACCTAACGATCGATCGAACGAAAATTTCCCGGGTTGCCCAGACTAAAATTACTATACTTTTTGTCCACAAATATTTGTTTAATACTTGAAACACACAAAACAAGATAAATGGTAAATTCTGAAAAATGTCGTTTTCTATTGCGGATGTGTACATAGAACTTTCGCGGAACAATATCAAAGAGGACCAGGAATTCCATCTTTTTGTATTGTTCTGCTAAATGGTTAATGATAAATTATTTAATTAATTTATTAATCACTTCTATTGGCACCAATCCTAGTTGACACTACAGTAACAGTATCACGCACTGGTGCTAACAATGAAGAATATTTGAGTCATTTTTTAGTGTTTTGAAGTAAATGTCAGAAATTTTTTTATATGTCTGAGTTGTAATACTTAATGTTTTCAAGAACTCACAACTAAAGAATTTTAAGAAGAAAGTATTTAATTGTGCTCAGAGAGTGAAATATTTATTATAATTTATTGTATTTAATTGAAATAAATTGCAAAGTGAAAATAAAGTTCATATGAATGGTGTTACTTTCCTTTATAACAAAAACCTAGTCCACATTCCATAGATTATTTTTTTACTATGACACCGTGACGAACTATGTGGAGGAGAAAAAAAATTAGAGCACTACACTTGGGCAGGATTAAACATACTTCCACCAACTGCGGTAATTAAAATTACGCTCCACATGTTGGGTTAATGATTCCTCCATTGGTGGTAAAGTAATTGTGTAGTTGACTCTTAGAAGAAAGAAAGGCAATTCAAAGAAAGTAGGACCAAATGCCAAGTAATAAAATAATGCTTTGTGGAAAAAAATGTCCCAAAAAGTGCCATAAACATTCCACTTCTCCACAAAACTGTTGGAAGTAATATCCCTATTCTTTAAGGAATTGGTTCTTCTACAGAAATCATTTCGAGGTAACCGCAAATTTAGTTATACTGTGGCCAATTTTACCACAAAGACGTCGCAAAGTTTTGATATGATACTTTTTTTGTGATATACTAGGGGATTCCTAGCTGCTCACTGAACGCAGTAATTTTTCAAAATGGGAAGTTAAGAAAATAATGAGTTACGAGTTATTCATATTGAAGGTCAATTTTCATTATTAGTAACAAATTTCTGGGGATGTTTCAGAATCGTAAAAGAATTTGCTGAGTTAGAGACTGGAGGTTTAATGTTCATTAAGGTGATTCGCCATTAAGGTTGTGGTCAGCGATATGTGAAGAAGTTGGCAAAGATACAGAGGGAGATAGCGCAAGTCTCTGGAGTGGGACCATACAAGAAAGAAGACTTCGACCGCAACTTCGATTCGGGGCAAGTCGACGCCTCCAGGCGAGACGTTCGACCGTGTTCACGGTAGACGCAGCATTACCTGGACGCGTCGCCGTGTTAATGAGAACCGTACTGGTTCCGTGATTCAACGCTGAATCGTTCTGCTTTCTTCCTGCGCATCCTGCCTCCGCCCTCGGGCGACTCCCAACACCGCCATTGTCACGCCAGCGTCGGCCTTCTGGCTCCTCAGCGAAACGGGGACGGAGTCATAAAGATCGCGGGATGTGCGCGTTTCGGGAACGTTATCAGTGGTCACGTGCAGTGGCGGATCTAGACCGTAATCAGCGGGGTGGGGCTAACCCGGGAACATTTTTGTTTAAAAATTATGGTTTTACAACACCAATTTTATAAATATTACCTTAAACTAAAATGCATCAAATAAATAATTAACAATTAATAATCTGGTATTATTAATAACAAGTATTCACTAAAGTTATTAATCTGGCATTATTAATTTTATTAATCTAATATAATTAATAAGATATTATTAATTTTACTATTCTGGCAATAACAATTATATTATTAATAACAATAATAAATTATAACATTTAACAATGTGGTAACACTTTTACAAAGTATGCCATTTATCAACTTCAATTTTATCTGTTAAGAGTTCAGGTCCCATGGGGGGTTATGGGGGCTACATCCCATAGATTTGCCACTGGTAATGAGGGAAGTAGTTACTTATGAAAGTAGCGGAAATGAAATCTACATAAGAGAAACTAAAACAGAAATTAAATAGGTCGAATAGTACTAATTTTACGTTATATTAACACTAAAGTAGTGGAATGACTATCGATGACTATAATAAGTTAGGGAAAGAGATGGAATTTATTAACGAGGGAAAATTATGTTGTCATTTTAATCTCGATTAAATTACCGCTGTTAGTAATGATACTTACTGAGACTACGTTAGATCGCCGATTCCTCTACACCACTTCAGTGTTGATACAGTTAATAATAGTATATGCTTCGGTGAGGAACCAGTAATTAATGTATTTAACATCTGAAATGATTTTAATACGGTGAATGTTATTGTCGTTGTGAATAAAATGTACTTTGTTACTTTTAACCAGCTTATTCACCTGCAAGTGAAACTCGAAACAAGGACAAGCCCCATGGATGTATTGGTTATTTTAAAACCTTGCAAATGTCAGTGAGTTTCTGTGCACAACAGAATGACTTAAAACATTCTAATTTTTATGAGGAGTAATATTTTTTCCTGTGAGAAAGAAAAGAACAATTTTAGTAGAATGTAGAATCATGTATAAGATGGAATTAGTTCTTCACTACGTTTACACTAAACTTGCAACTTGCAACTTGACTTGTGGACAGTCACCGAAGGCATAAAATTGGTGCTTGGAAGTATTTGTTATTACTTTTTAAACAAATTCATGACGTTTTTTTGTGAAAATGGTTATTATCTTTTAAAAAGTGTCATTATCTTTCATTAAATACCATTTACTAATCTATTTTTGTGAATTTAGGTAGGGAATGAAATTTTACCTCAATTTGAAAATGACCCGTAAGCGGATGTTCAGATAAAAAGAACCAGAGAAGAATAAAGATTGGTAGGACAATCCAAGTATTCTTTGATGCTTTCGTCTGCGTGGCATGCATAGCAAATACGAGCTTGCCCCAAATTTTGTGTAGCGGAGCGGGGCCGGCAAAAACGTTAAAGAGGATAAATAAATGTTTCTCACGGTGTCACTGAATGTACGCTGGAGTTATATAATTGAATAAAAATTATTAGATAGTAGTGACCGGCTAAATGGTGTGACAAATGACAATGGAGAATCAAATGCATAAATTATCTGAAAATCAAATTTTAAAAACCCTAAAATTCAATAAGTAAAAAAATAAATGACTTCTCCGATTTTGATAAACGGCCATTTTTAAAACAATTTCTTTTTGCCTCTGTCAACTTTCCGATGGTAATATGTACATGAACATTCTTAGCAATAATTGGTGTGTGTTAAATTTACTTCCAAACATAACTGGAGCTTTCATTCGGAAAATTAAATCTATATAAAGCTAAAAATTTCACAACATATTCGCCCTTGTATGTGTATCTGCAAAATCCAGGAAATGAAAACCTTACTTAGGTGGCCGTGGGTCTAACTTTTCTACTTTTACTAGGCCGGTGTTCTAGAAGACTATGATTCGTTTGAATTCGTCCATCCTCGAAAAAATAGGGAAAAACGGTGTTACATGTAGGCGTAACGAAGACGTCGAAAATGCGAATACCACATAGCACATCATCTTTGTTGTTTCACACATGAAGGGAATAAGTTAGAATATCTACGTTTACTTAACAGTAACTCCAATAAAGGAATCTTTCTTTTCAATGCTTCCTTTTGAAACACTTTAACCATTACAACCACGTGAACAACGTAAGTTCTAATACTTCGAAAAATGAAACCGTGTGACTAAAGAAGGGAAGAANTATATATATATATATATATATAATGATAATCTGCCTCTGCCTAAGGGCCCTTGATCTGAATTGATGGGATGGTCCCTTTATAGCTTCCGGAGAATAAATTAGTTTATTGTCCTCCAGGTAGTCATAAGCAAGTTCTAACAGCTTCGCTAACAACAAATTTATTATTATAATCTTTTAAAAATAAATTCCCCGTACAAAATATTTATTTTATATAATACATAAAAGTATTTGACAACCATTGATTTCCGTTCATACTTTTCGGCGAGTTTTTAGTTGTTGTTTTTTTGCTGTATTATTAAGAAAGCAATATTTATCCATGTACGAGTTCCTCACTGATTTTTTACCCGAGAACAATTTTTTTAAAAAATTGATGAAATTCTCTCAGTAAAGAAATTATGGGCTGAAAAATGATCTAAGAAAGTTGTATTTCGAATTAGAACACTTTTAATACAAAAAAAATTGATGCCATAGATTAGTTAACTTCCATAGTTATATTTCCGATACGTGAATGAGAAAGTCAAACTAAAAACAAACAACGTAAAATACATGTTTTGATTCTTCTATTTATTTCCCATGTATTCTACTACCTTCAAGCTAAATAAAAGAATAGAAATTGATAAAACCTTAGATTATCTTTTTGTGATCTGCAATGGAGAAATTACTAGGGAAAGTAATGGATGCTATTGGCAATACTAAGTCGCCATATCAGTGTAGTAGTCGCGTTCGTTATTTTCAAGCGGTAGAAGCTCGGTTACCCAGATTTTATAAGCTCCTGAATATACGTAATTTTCTGCTCGACGACATTGACCACTTGGTTGGTTTACCAGGAAACCGTGAAGCAGTAAAATATAATATTGTTTGACCTCCTGCACGGGCCATGGCTCAGAACTCACTAAAACAATTACTGTATTATGAAGCAAGTTCAAGGTTGCCATAAACCAAAACGCTGTTTTATGTATGGTTCTCCCTTTTGGAACTTTCGCACAAATATAATAATTTTGTAGAAGTTTAGAAACATATTTATTATTTCTTAATATTTTCCCGAAAATAACAATTATTGCTAATTACTAGTGTTTAATGTCTATTAAGGTTATTATTTAGGCAACTATTTGAACCCAGGTTGTTAATGAGCACACATGACGAAAAATGTCTCGAGAGAGTAATTATATCAAATAGCCAGTAGCCTGTTTGTAATGATTAGCTTCAGACATCCTGAAGAATGATTGACAAAAACCACCCACCTCTGTTAAATAATTCGCAATGCCCCGTTCGAATTCCGGTTGTCTCCCATTTTCATTCAATATGACACAATTAATCTTAAATTGCTGATGTGGTTAACAGCAATTTAAGGGATTTATATAAGATCATTATTCTGTCTCAACATTGACGTATTTCAGACACGATAGATTGTTCAACCATAATGTTCCGTAATCCACATTAATTTGAAGTTCCATAATACATTTTTACAAATTGTAGTTTTCACTTAAACATCATAATGGCTTTGAGCAGTAAAAATATAATTAATGTCTCTCGTTATTTACTCTGCTCTTTCTTCCATAGCTCGAAGCAGTCACGCAAACTAACGGGTAAATTATGAACCTATGTCCACTCGAAACTAATTTGTATATTAAATCATATTATAAAAGAAATAGTACATTGTTAATATCGTAGATTAAGCGAAGTCCAGAGTTCAGAAATTTAATGTATTTGGAAGAAATATTTGGTGAAAATATTTACAAAATGTATCCTTTTATACTGTAATAATACTTTTTGTAATAATATTGAGGGTTTGGTCTCTACATCTTAGTTAATCTCCTTAAAAAATTCTTACATAGTTCCACATTATCCATTCCCCATCTATCAGCCTTATTGGCATGATCACCACCATATTCCACAACATCTTTATACTAAAATTTTATTAAGAAAATTGTCTGAAATTAGGGGCCAGCCTTATATTTAGATTTAGGGTCAGTCCTGAAAATAAGTGATACCGATAACACCCAAAAGTCATGGATTCAGACCTATCCACTAGAAAATGACGATAAACACCTCTTAACAGACAGGAACTGGCATATGAGTTTTACAAGAATTACACATGAAGGAGACTGAGAAAACATCTTCACAAAAATTGTTTATTATTCACAAATTCTACATAAACGTTTTATTACCCATCTTGTTCCAAGAAATAGAGATTTTTTAAAACTAGAGTTGTGGATTTAAATGTAATTAAGTTACAGGTAATAAAATGATTAGAAAATGAAAATAATGTATTTCAACGTCGTTCTTAAAAAAATAAACACGAATATTTGAAAAAATAATCGAGAAGAAATTATGATATACCCGGTTTTAATAAAAAAGCAACGTTTTCTATCAGTACCATCTCGCGGTAACGAGAAGAATTTTACGTGCGCCAAGTTCTTGCATTTGACGCATAGGTAGCGCCAGCAACGTGTCTATATCTCTCAACTAAATTCTGCAGCGCTCAGTTTTGAACTGCGCTTCGTTGAACTCCGCAGTGTTGTATAAACCTCTCAATGCGATAAATAATTTAAACAACTTTTATGTTCAACGATACTTTGCCCGATGTAAGAGGTATGAATCGCATAGAACAACAAAATCTCCTTTAGATTCAAAAACAATTGGAACTAACTATAATGAATGAAAGTTGCAAATTATTTTATATAGTTTAGCTACATCCCCGGCAAATAGCCACTCCCAGAAAGGTAAGAGCTGTAATATCAGTAGCATACATGGAAATAAATAATGAAGGTATTTGAATAAAGAAGATTTTGTGTTGCATAACAATCTTTATGATTTTGTATTACAAATTACATTAAAAAGTTCAAAGACAAAAATCCAGATACCAATTTCCATGTTCGTTTCTGTTTGCCCGGTATGCAAATCGATAGCGTCTAGTGACACGTTGTGAACTTGTGTGAAACGGTCTGGACGATACAGTACGATTTATAGAACATTTACCCGTCTTTTGCGAAAATAAATTTACAAGTTTTTTCGTGGAAAGACTGCGTGTGTGGTGATGCTTTCACCCAATAGTAGTTCCCAGATTAAGGGTTTGGTAAAGGACTGTTTTTGTAATACCTATTTATTGATATACGTTCTACGGTGAGGCAGCAAGGAAGAGACCAATTCAAACCGCTGCACTGTGGAGTATTTGCCCTCTAAACGCGGACAGAATAATTTTTCAAGTTTTTTTTAGTCAAAATATTTATAAATACTTTATATCATACATTTGGGCAAAAACAGTGTTTATAATAGTATTCTAGTATATTGACGGATTTCCATGGCCTTTTTTTATTTGCACAAAAATAATATTTTGTAAATTTCAATAAAAATAAAACTTCAATTTCAATTTTCTAAAAATTACATAAAAGGATATAACTGAAGAAAATAAAGGTTATATTTGCTGTAATTATATTTTTTATATATTAAAATATGTTAATATAGGAGTTAATCTGATTCTTCGGAATTCGGAACATCATCTTCATTCTTGTTCTGTAGATTGTACTGATATTGTATTNTTTTTATATATTAAAATATGTTAATATAGGAGTTAATCTGATTCTTTGGAATTCGGAACATCATCTTCATTCTTGTTCTGTAGATTGTACCCCTTGAATGGTTGCACAATCACCAAAGAAAAATAAAATTACCAGTTTTCGTTGCACAATATTCAAATGTTATTAGAATGTTCACTTAAGGAAAAAGAATTGATTCATTTACTAAACAAATTCTCAGTTTCATCAAAGCACTACAAAACGTAACACACACGTATGAAGCGCACTACGGTCACTTTCCTCTTAGTAATACTAAGTAATCGCTGTGCTGGATAAAGCTTCGCTGTGAAATTGAATTATCATTATGGAATTTATCATTAGACGCCTACAAAACGTTCATTTTTTTAAACGACGATCCTTGTCGGAGTTGACACTTTTTCTCGAAGGCAACTCCCCGCAGACAATGAAGGGCGTTAATAGGAAGGGTGCGCAGATATCTCTGGACCAATACAATGGGTGAGTGTTGGGCAAGCAGCACAGAACTCTTTTCTTTTAATTTCCTGAATTTCTCTACACTGATCACACAAAAGAAAATACTTTCTATCTCTGATATATGGACAGATCAATTTAATGCGAAATCCACAGTCCTCCATGGGGGTATATTTCCATTTGTTCCCTCGCAATCGAAGGGTCTCTGTCAAATATTTCAAATCAATTAGATGTATAAGCAAGAATTACATTATTCTCCAGTAGAGTACATAAAATTTTGGTGTTCAACTTCACTATTTGTAAACAAGCTTCAAGAACGCATCATTTTTTAAAATATTAATAAAAAATGCGTTGGGTAACTTTGGGGAATAGTTTTGTTTTGCGATCTACATCATATATTAATGCAGTGGTCTCAAAATGGCGTGACAAGCCTCGAAACATTTAAAAATCAACCTTACTTATAAGCTTCCGAAAACATTTCTTTAAAAAAGATTTTTCAAATAAAGACGCCTAATTAAAATAGTTAATTTAATTTGAGTGATAATAAAAATAAAGAAAACCTATTTTATTTATCCCTGTCAATCTAACGATCCATACGGGTAGTATACATTTTTTTCTATAACGTTACAAACGCTAAAAACTGTAATTTAAGGACATCTGCAAATAAACAAACCGTACATTCGATCGGCGATAGAAAACATCAGATTTAACCAAATTTCCGGAAATTAACGTCGTTAGACGCGCCAGCTTATCAGCTATTTGGTAATATAAAATTTCATTTTGTGAAACCAATTTGATTTTCTTCATTTTTGTCCGGGTTTTGGCCTCAAATACTCCACTGTGCGCCGGCCCCGGATGACACTGAGTGAGTTCATACCGTATAATGTGTGGTATTGATATAGACACAATGATTAAGTTTTTACATTATACAAGTCTGCATCGCTCAACGTACTTGAATCACACGTATTGTGTCGTTTAAATATAGTATTCATGAACACGACTATAACACTGTTATGGGTACATCACGTCACGGCGTCGTATGGATACTTGAATAACTATCTATAATCATTTTCGAGCTTTTTTAATCCTGTATCTTTATGTTTTTTGAAGAATATTTGTAACCTAGTTTGAAAACCATGTTTTCTCTTGTGGCACGTGGCACATATTTTGGGGCAGAGTGAAGTTACATATTCTAATATATAACACTCCTTTTGTAGAAATTGATGTTAATAATAAAGAAGACGCCCAAAGAGGTGCCCAAAAAATAGGGAGACATTTCCTATAAAATAAATGCTTCCCTATAAAATAAAAGGAAGGTTGGTTAATTCATTACGAATATTAATAAGTACATCCAAACTAAAATTTCCCCCGATGAGATATTAAAATTTGAAAGTAATGTCTCTGAAACAAGCGTTAAAAATTAAAAGTAGACCACAACATTTCATGAATTGGGGACTACTGACCTAAATTATTCTATGACTTAAATATCTTAAACAATAATGGAACATTTTGTCACAAAGGAAATATGAGTCGCTGAAAAGAATAGTATTCAGAGCAACTAGAGCCTCTAGTTGTGGTGCTATATCATTACAGAGGAAGCTGTTAGGTCGAGTAGAGAACTGTTCTTCTCGACGCCTGACGGGGGGTACAGAATTTTAAGCCCCGTCATTAAAACCGCGTCGGCAACTTCAAGCGCTGAGACTTTGGAGGTCGGCGACCAAGTGATCGGATCGCCCGCCCTCCAGCTCTAGACGCTATTCGACCTCCTTATGTTCTTGCACCTCAGGGCAGCACATGGTCCTGTTTGCCTCGGACGCTAACACCCTTATGGACGATAAATATTTTTTATAATCTTATCTGCCTACTGTGGTATAGACATACGACTCAAATTGCGTTCAATTTAATACACGAAGAAAGCAAGCATTATTGCATTTAGGTCAGCGAGATTGTATCATGCTGATGTTTCAGAGTATATTACCTTGAACAACCCAACATCTCTCCTTCCCAATTCTCTTACCCAAGTCCTACGGTCAGGTGGAAGAGCAGGTCTCATGAACTGAAACTCGTCAAAAGGCATAAAATAAATAAATAAATAAATATTACCTGCTTTAGCCTTACGGGAGAGGAAAATATATTACGGCGAACTTGAATCCCTTTTTGAGTTCTGTTTCCTTTGTTGAAATGTAATAATATATGTTGAATTAGAAAACGTAATTATATTGAGGTTATTTGTTCATGTCTTATATAGCATTGAATATGGTTTATAATTAAATTACCCTCTACGTGGTCATACGCAGTTTGTAACTGATTTTTGACAATTAGGTAGAGGAGTCAGCGATTAGGGGTGGCATTGTCAATAATACAATTGTTAAAATACATCTCTTATTTTGTGTGACTTTAATGGTTTGCTATTAGCAATATATTTTCGGAATAACAAACTGCTAACTTACTGAATAAATTATTATTTGTTAACTAATATTAGTATCATAATTATTGAGAAAGAAATGTTAAATATTCCGTAGATTTCATATCTAGTTGCTAACGATTGTAGGTCTAGGATCTGGAGATGAAACGTTAGTTGATTAAAAAAGAATTAGTAACCTACCAATTAATTTCTTACATTTTTAATATATTTAATTTTTCAATTTCATTTAACTATAGTTCAGAATAAAAATAAACAAATGTACTACATTAAGAACGCAAATTTAGAGATGTGAGTGATAACTGGGCACGTACCAACGTCACGACGCGTTTCTGTTCACATACAATGCGGAGAGCTCATTTGTCTGTACGTTAATCAACTCACTCTTCCAACACTACCATTCATCATCCTAGTATAGGTGAGTTAAAAGTGACAGTTCAGGAATGCGGTCACCGAATCATGACTTAAGCTTCATTGTTCTATGGTCCATTCTAGCTGACCCCTTTTTGAACAAGAAACAGAAAAGGACCATTTGAATTGAAACTTATCTTTAGTACGAGCTGAGCACAAATTTATCACATTCTAGTATTGAGAATATTTAGAAAACATATGCATTATAATTATTTCATTATCTTGAAAATTTTTTGGAAATTTTACCCTTAATATTTGCCCCATTTATCGTAAGCGCAGTAACTGTGTCAGATCGTAATTTGCGGAAATATTGTAATGGAAGAACTAAATGATTATTCATTCTCACGTTTCTCGTAAACGAAAAGATTGTTATAAAGTTTAATTTGATAATATGAACATAATGATTTCGACGTATCTTGCTAAGGCAAACGAAACAAATTTCGAGGCCTGATAGAGAACTGAGAAGTACGTTTTTCAGATTTACAAATAAATATTCGACCAAATTGCACTTTTCGTCATTAGGTAATTCTCAAAATTCACTTCATGTTTTTATGCCCCCTTGTTTGAATTTGAAAGGAAAAGATTCGGTTTTATTACTTCCTGTATTTCAATGGATACCTTTATATGTAAGTTTAATATAGAGAAACTCTGTCCAACATATCTCATCCCGCGGTGCCGTTTTCTATACGATCAGGCCCACACGGAATGGGGTTTGGCAAAATGTTGTCTGACGAATATAACTAATGGGTCATATTTATTTATATGTAACACGGTATTTTGATTCCCATCAAAATATTTAAAAAATAAATAGTACATTACTGTTTTGAAAATTATTTTTAATATTTAGTATTATAATAAAATGTTTCCATCTTGTAGAATATGACGGGGAAATTCCGAACACAATTTTCTCTCTTTGAACATGCCACGTCAAATATTACAGACATAGCTGTGCCCCCTAACGTTGGATGAAAACATTGATGTAACAGAATAACTCGCGGGCCGCATACAGCCCGCGGTCCGTTTGTTGGACAGCGCTCAAGATGATTCTGAATTTTAATACGTTTCAGCCTGTTCATGTACGTAGATTACATGGTTTTTCTTCAGAATATGCTGTTGAGTATATAAACCTTACATCATTGATAGTTCTCCCGAAATTCAATTTTCGAAGTTCAAGGCAATTAAGTTTTCAAGTTTAGTATAGCTTTCATTACAGTTCGAGATGAAATTGAATACAACACTGATTCGTTTCAGATTACGAGAATTGAAACTATTGGTTAATTCTCTATAAGACAAAACAAACTGAGTCTTTAAATAAATTTGTTTAAGAACATTTATATATCGCGCGCACAGCTTTCTATTAACTGAAATAAACTTTTTTAATAAATGTACTTATTTATAAATAAAAAAACTATTCAAGATAATTCTTTTGCTGACAACTTCTACTCGAGGAGTGAAGTTTGCGTCGCCTACGGTCAGCAGTGACGTTCCGCGACACATACATCTGGTCCACGGCGTTTTGGGAGTCGAGGAGAGTGGTACAGTGGTAGCACACCTGCGGCCATAGCAGGAAATCCCGGATTCGGTGTCCTAGTACCGGTCCGTCATAATATTTTCATGACCGTGTACTATATCCAAGACTATATCCAAGTTCAGTTTACTTTTCATGGAAATTAATTCTCAGACTTTTCAAAGAGGTTTTTAATTTTTGTGAGGTACGGCAAATAAATCGGCTGCCATACATTTACATACTTCCGTATATAAACAAATGGAGCAAATACCTACAAAATATATTGTTGATATCGAAGTATTATGTAGCAGATATAATGAAGATAGGATTATTTGATTTATAATTAATAATATTATATTTTAAAAAATTATTATTGAAAAATAAAACAATTCTTCTCCTTGACTGCCTTGGATCACTAGTACCACCTTAAGCTCACTTCCTCCCGGATCAGTAGCATGGGTCGCTGACGTCATCGTACTCCAGGCCACACAATGGCGCTTCCATCATTTCTCACGAATCGAGAGCATCCGAAGAACGACGAGTCACGTGCAAGAAACAAACCTGATGGACGAGTGGCGACGTCACAGCGGGTGCGCACTGACCGACAATTGGCGCTCGGCGGTTGATTCGTCCTTGGGAAGAACGCTTTTTGTCGCTACTGACCGAAACGATAACATGCTCACAAACAGGAATGCGAGTTGATCACCAATGTTGGCGATGGATTTAAGTTTAAAGAAATCCGAAAATGCTACCAACATAACACAAACATTTTGTGTGTGTGTTAAATTACAAACATATTGGCATTCTATTAGTATTATACTGTTCGTATAATAATCGTAGCTAACTTTTTATCTTATCTAGGAATTTTTGCTTAAATTTTTGAATCCGCCTCTGCCTTAGGGCCCTTGATTGGAATTGATGGGATGGTCCTTTACTTGCTTCCGGAGAATAAATTAGTTTATTGTCCTCCACGTGGTCATACATAGTTTGTAAGTGACAATAAATTTATTTATTTATTTATTCATAATGCGAGATACACTTATTGTTATCCATATCGATGATTGCGAAGTAAAAGCGTTGGCTGCACTGTGTACAAGCCCTGTATCACCATCAAGTCAGTTAATTTATTTATTTATTGCCAGTTTAATTAATAAGAGGAGCCACAAACTGCCTATGACCACGTTGAGGACAATAGACTAATTAGCTGTCACTACTTTGCAATAAACTTATAAACACAGTGAGTTACTGAGCTATTTTTTTTGGGGGGGGGTGGTTACATTTTCTCTAAGTTACATGACTTTGGGTAGAGTAAAAGAATACAAAACTCCAATTTCAGAAATTTTTTTTGCAGCATTCGTTGTTATTCTTTTATATCTTGTTGAAATTCTAATAATATTTGTTCCATATATATTGTCAGGTACATCCTGAGAGTCAAGTCGTCCAGGACGTGATGCCGGCCAAAACTCCTATTCGTCCCAAAGACAAAAAAACAAAAAACACGTAACTCAATCCTTTGTGAACCTTACGAAGGACTTATGATGGGACAGTTTTATTTTCATTTATAAGTTAGCGAGGTCCAGGTTTTTTAGGTTTTAAAATCGTGTTTCGAATTTTTCGCTGTAAGAACATTTGAACCCTACGAACTTTATTTCTTGTCTTACTCATTTGGTCCATAATGAATTTCGTAAATTAAATGATACGAGATTTTTCTTGGACACCTCTCTGGACTAGTCCCTAGTAATAAATTATCAAGAAGGAGAAGTTGAATGTGATAAATTATCGTATAATGTTTATTATAATTATACAAGAGCAATATCACGCACTTAGCAATGTGAAATTGGACGAATGGAAAAATGAGACCATAGTAGAACGAGACAGAAAGAAAAAAGGTAAAAATATGAGTGAAGGACTTAATGAAATGATAGACACTATTAGGGAGCTAATGAATCACATTCTTCTGGTGCCTCTCAACAAAAGTCTGATGAGACTGCAGAATATATTCGTTTTATTTTAATGATAAGCGTGTCTTGGAGATAGTAGGTTCACGTTGTGACTAGAGAAATGTAATCTTGATTCATTAAACAGAAAAGTGTTTTTCACAGTATTGTATTGAGAGTTTGTTTTGTAAAATTGTGCGAGTCTCTTTTGTTAGAACAGCGGTTCAAATTTAATATAATATTAATAACGTCATCTCGTACTTCGGAAAATTGACTCAAAACGAGTCACATTTTTTTCGTTGCCACTTTTACCATTTTGATTAATAATGACTTATCATATATTATTTATCATATTTTAATTAATATCACTAATACCAATTATAATATTTTTAAAATTTTAGTTCCACTTTATCAGTAGACAGAATTAGTTTCTTGGGAAATACAAATAAAAAAGTAAAATCCAAAGTAACGGTGGAGTATTATTAATAAATTTTTAATTAATATTGTTATCAAAAAAGCAGTACAAATTGCGTATGGTCACGAGGAGGACAATAAACTAATATACTCTCCCATTTATTATCGTTAAGTTAACCTCATATTTAAAATTCAATAGCTTTATCATACAGAGAATTATTTTAAGATAAACTAGAATGATGAGAAATATTTATAATATGTTTCGGAATAACTGTTGAAAGGAGATTTCAATTTTGTACTTTATACTTAAATCAATGGAGACGTGAGAAAGTGAGTTATGTGAATGATGAGCAAAAGGTCACGATACAGTAAATATATTTACACTTCGGATAACGTACCACAATGAATTCTCATTTTATACCTTCCAGAATGTTATCAGCAGACTATGATAGCTAATATAAATCCCGGTGATGTTAGCTAAGAACAGGGTTCTAAATACTGTAAATCAAACGTAACAATATTTGACGAGTTCGTTTCACGTGATCGCCACATCGGGCCCTACCTTGGATCCTCTATTGAGTACAATAGAAATTGAGAATCGTATTACTTATCCTTTACAGCTCTTTATGTCATTCATTCCTTCTGTTTCGTTAAAAAATGCACTGAAATGGATATAAAAAGATTAATATTCGTTAAATCTCGGAACACATTGCCCAAGTACACCTTTATTTCCAACCTCGAAATTTTTATCTTTCTTACCAAATACTTCCATAATAAAAATCAACTGCGATTGAGATTTGAATAAACATTTGTTTGTAACTTAGTACTGTCCAGAAATACTTTCAACCGCTGTTACAAGCATATTATTCAACAATTAATAAAGATATGTGAATGCAAAAGTATCGCATTTCTTCATTTTTTCCCCGACGATCGCCAATAGTGTTTTGAAAAGAAACACATGTCGATCACGATTTCGAAATTGTCATATTAGAGGCATGAAAAAAATGTAACCAACACAAAAATATGCATAATAAATAGATTTATTTAACAAGTGAACATAAATACACAGAACAAATAAATATTAAATATGTTTATAACATAAATAATTGTTGTGACGATTATCAGGAAGGTCCTGAAAAGATGTATTCTATTTAGTCTATTGATACGGTTTGTGTCTTGTGTCATAGCAGTATGTTTATTTCATGCGTGATTGCTAGGTGGAGTCAGTTCTGTTTTAACCAGTGGTAGGTGAGTCATCATTTTTTGTTTGTATGTGAAAAATATTTCTGAAATAGTTTGAATTGTCAGAGTTCAGAAGTGAACATATTACTTGAAAAATAATTATCATTTTACTTCGGTCAGTCTTATATAGTTAAAATGTAAGTAGTGAGAACTATCCATGTTGCTTTTCACGGATGTTTTTACGTCTGTGCGCTTTAATCCTAGTCACTAGGAGTACTTCCTCTGAGTTTGGCACAAATTTACAAGTCCATTGAGTCTTTCGTTTTGAGAAGTCGGGTCTACCACTCACGAGGAGTATCATGAGTCCATAACATGGTTTTTCATCTGCTTCGTACTCGAAATCACTGAGTTTTGTTAACAGTCTTGTCGTAGAGGAACGTTTATATCGTCAATATAATACTTGAGCGGTGTTCAGAGGTCAATATACTATTAATAGTTCGTTGTCTATTATCAATAGTACCGTTTAGTCTTCGTTGAGTAGTTTGCGATTTGAATCTGGCGAGTGCGAGGGGAGCGTGCAATTACGTACATGAACTCAACCATCTAGTTCTGAAGTAAGTATAGGTTATATTGCTGTGAATGCGGGATATTTCGGAAGTGAAGTATGAACGAGATTCATGAACGATTCTTCGAGATCGCTTAGCATCAACACGCGTATTGCGAACCGTGTCTGGAAGCCGCACTACGCCGTCGCTTGCTGGTCATTCTGAGCAGAAGATTCCGAGGATCGAGCCGCCTCCGGTAACTGGCCGCGGTACGCCATCAGGTGAGGATAAGGGGTGTCCAAGCTCCGTCCCCATCCTCCATGTCCCCCTGAAGATCCTCCGCCGCCTCCGCTGGTGTCGTAGTGTCCGCCGCCGCCGCCACCGCCGCCGCCGCCACCATGGCCCAAGAACTCGTGGCTGCTGGAATGGGTGTACCCGTGGGACACATGTGGATGTTTCACGATCTCATACGTCGTCTTTTCCTCGCCGCCTCCACCGCCGCCGAAGAGTTTGCTGAGGCCGAGCACCGCGGAGAGAACCAGCGCGATTTTGGCGACCAGGAGGGCTTTGCCTGCGAGAAGGGCTACTCCTTTGTACATCATGGCCATGAGTCCGCTCTTCATCATAAGGCCCATCATCATGAGACCGCCGTATTTCTTCATGCCGCCGCCGCCACCGCCGCCGCCCAAACCGCCTTTGCGTCGTCCTGCCAAACAAAAATAAATACATTAAATATCATAAGTAACTCTATTTTACACTAACAAAATACTCTCACGAAAGCTAAGAAACAAAATTATGTCAGGTTGGAAGATTCATTCTAAAAAAATGTATATTCCTATATTATGTTATAAAGTATCATATGACGTATTTTACACGATTCGCAATAAACAGTGAAGTTTTTCAACATAACTTTTACCTTAGATTTGGGTTTTCATTAGAAGTAACGAAGCGTTACAGCAAATTANGAGACAGGTTATAAAATGTACATATTAAGTCTGAGTAGGTTTACGCTTTTGAACAGCAGGTTCACAATTTTTGGGAACAGATACATTGTCATTTCATATTTTGGTAAATTTTAACATTTCTACTGATATATTAAAATTCTATTTTTATATTTAAATGGTTTTTGGGAGTAGTTAGTATTTACTGGCAATTTTTAAATATTTTTTCATCAATTAAGTTCTGAGAATGATGTGTTGCGAAGTTA
Source organism: Laupala kohalensis (assembly GCA_002313205.1). Classification (NCBI taxonomy): domain Eukaryota; kingdom Metazoa; phylum Arthropoda; class Insecta; order Orthoptera; family Trigonidiidae; genus Laupala; species Laupala kohalensis. The sequence continues at coordinate 325,314 of NNCF01130778.1, read as the reverse complement.
CATGATAGATATACATTTAGAAGTTACATGTACGTGATAGATTTTACATACTGTTAAGTAGTTTGAGAAAACTTAATGTTCGGCATTTTGATACGAAAATACACAAGAGAGGACTCCATCGCCGTCTTCGCGCCTCCCCGCCCCTCCACTCTCAGTAAGTGGCGTTATGGAATCACGGTGGTTAAACGCGTGACTAGGGAGAAGAGAATGTTGATGAATGACACGAATGATCTGTCGGGTGATGAAAGATTGGTATAAAAGGTTAGATTATATTGACATAAAATATTATTAATAGCAAATTTTCCTAAAAGAAATAAATACTTTAAGTTATCATCTTTTATTTAATTTATTTGAACTATTCTCATACCCCATTTCTCAGCATTGTAAATATCCGGGTTCTTATTAAGAAACTATCGTGTGGAGAACGAAGTATTGTGCAATGTATTTCAATTAGAGATTATGGTGATGAACGTTCCATTGTGTGGCGTCATTTTCATCCTTTCAAGCTAAGAATTTTTTAGAGAATATCAACTAAAAAATTCCAATAAACGAGTATAAGAAAAATTCCAAATATTGGCATGATGCCTAAACGTATGGCCAATTTTTTTAATTTTATTCTTTTTTTTTTTTTTCATTTATCAACTTTACATTAACTTCCGTAAAAGGTAATTAGTTTTATGTAATTTCTCGCAGACACTATAAATTTAACTCATATTTACCCCTTACATGGTTCGCACTAATTCTTTTCAAAATAGAGTCGTGAAATAAGTTGATTCATTTTATTTATGATTGTGAAGTAATATTACTATTTCGAGATAAATATAGAAAGAAGACTGTAATGTACAAAACTTTCATATAAGAAATAACATGGCGATTGAGAATATATTACAGCAGCATTTCTAGTTTATGAACAATGTTGGTCGACTTCTTGAATATTACTCATGCTAACATCTGGGAAGTCTACCAGTCTAGTTCACAAGTATATTTTATGCATGGAGAAAAACATTAATATAATCATATACCTTGTTTATAAATATTCAATGAAAGAGGGTCATTTGCTATTTTATTAAAGCTAATTTGCATGTCTTGTGCCTCACGCAACTTATTCTTGATTCTCAGTAGAGGTTAAAACTGCTTCACCAACAGTGAAAAATATATTGTTCAGATATATATTTTTATAGTTCCGCCACTAATAGAAGAGTTTCTGGATGGAAATATTTGTGTAAAATGAGGCACTTAAACTGATCACAACTGGAGGAATTATTTCTCTTTCCGTGAATTGTTTGTTTAGATCAAGCATAATTATGCTTTTCAGTCCACATTATCTCTCGAAGTAACAAGGTTCAAGAGCAGAACAATAGCTATTTACGGAAATACAATTCTTCTATTCTTTTCTCGGGGGTATTTTTTCAATTTTATTTTACGATTTATTGATAAAACTATTACAAAAAATGGAGCGTTTCTAACCATTTTCTCTTAAAACAATTATATAAGCCAATCTTCAATTACTTTTAAAGATGTAAAATGATAAATGGGGTTGAAAACGTATAATATTTGTAATTAAAAACGACAGATTCTATATTTTTAGTCCAATGTGCTCGTAACATTTATTTAAATTTATAAGTATCACTCTCTGTCTAATATTACACTTTGGTGGAAACGTTACGTCATATAAATGTTTTATTTCACAGGAAAAACAAGATTCTCTGGCGTTTAATTCCACATTTTAAAAGCTTACTTCATAGAAAGAGATTTTAACAGATAAAACTACTCTGTATGACGTTGCTTTGGAAGAAGTGGGAAGAGAATAAAATAAATTTCTCTCGAAGAACCGCTAGTTCCTGTGCTGGTTTGTTTTCGAAATAGATTTGCCGAGTTGATAGTAGTCAGAAACAGCTCTGCGCTAGATATAACAGCTACATCGATGGTAAATAGGCATCTTGATTCACAACAGACTACTTAACCAACTGTAAATCTGGCACCTGAATATAATGAACATAAATCACGGGAGATTGGGTGCTTGCTGCTACCTGGATATTGTACTATATTTTTCGTCCTATGTTCAATATGTATCACTAAAGCACAGACGTTTAAATAACAATAACATTTAAAATACGCAGAAAAAAAGGGCACTAACATTCACAAAACCGGTAGAAACAATTTGAAAATTCAGTTTTCATAGAATTAGAAAAAAAAACATTTGTGTTAACAAATATTGTAAATGCCCCGTAATCGTATCCAGAATGTGGAAATGATTTAAAAAAACAAATGAAGTGGATTCAACATTAAATACTTTAGTATCGATTCAACAAATTAAATAAATTTTCCTTGCATTATTCGATCGGGTGACGCCTGGTTTTGTGAATTGAATATACTTCTGAATATCTCTATTTATTTAATAAAACAACATTTCTATAATTACAACTCCAACATACATACACAAAAGTTTGTCTAAAATTCATGACGTTGAGAAGTTAAGTGGAAGATTTGAAGTATTGCAACCCTCGCAAGCATTTAATTTAGCTAAGGCGGAACAAATGGGATTTTATTATTAAACGGATACCATCTAAAAAACGTGGCGTTAATCATTTCCACATATTTCGAAACGTTTATATATTTAACATACATCGATCTTATTAAGAAAAGCATTTTAGCAAATAATCAAGCTCAATTTGTTACGTCAGTGTTTTAGTGCCGATATCCGAGAGGACGTTGCATGGGCGTATACACGCTGGAACACGGCTCTTTCAGAACCAGACCAGACATGTTTTCATTTTGCGTAGAGACAGTCAGCTCTTCGCACATAACCATTTTAACTGATTAACATAATGAAACATTCATCGTACACCAGGAAGATTTATGAATAACGTATCTAATACATCAACGGAAAGTTCAAAAAAGACTTTTTACATATTATTGGCAAAAGGTGGGAACTTTATTTTTTACTCTCATCACTTTACAAATATTTTGTAAAAACGTCATTGAATTCTACTCTTATTGGTCATGACGATTAAGCCGACTCATCACAATATTCGTTGCAAGTCTGAGCAAACAACTACGTAACCAATTTAGTAATCAGTTAAAATGAACATGGGAATCGTATCAACAATGCTACATGAAAGAGCAAGACTATTGAAGTATCCTTTGAATTAATGTACGAATAATACCCTAACAGATTCAAGGATAATTCTAACCTGAAGCCAAATTATTTATTAAAAAAATTACGTAGGTAAGCATGAAACGTGGAGTCAGTGGGTTGCTGGCTAGATGGTCGGGGGTCGATCCGCGGATCCAGACTGACTCCCAGACCCACTCAGCCTGCTGTACAATGAAACCCAGGTCTATCCCGGGGTCAAACTGGCCGGAGCGAAATGTTGGCTACATCTCCTCCTCCTACTGCCAAGGCCATGAAATTGCGGAGCTCTAACGTCCGGAACCTCTTGGGCACCTTCGGGGCCTGTTGTGGGACAGTTTGACCTTGACTTGAAAAATGAAACGTAAACGGTTTGGACGAAATGTCGCAGTTCGTAGGATAAAAAAATAGAAACTTAACAGGAATGCTTCTGGGATCCAGAATACTACGACTCTTAACTACATCCGTTTGGTAATGAGAGCGAGTGCTAGTAATTCAACGTGAGTTGTGACACTCCTCTTGCCACCGTCAGTCATCTGTCTGCAGATCGCGCCTCGCTGCTCGCCTGTTTCCGTCCCATGCAATTACGCACTGCGCTGCGTCGCTGTATTTAATGCGCTCCCGCACATTTATATTCCAGACATTAGGGTTAATTTTCCTTTCTCGACCTCTTTGCAGAAAAGCAAAGCGCACATTGTCGTGAAAACCAACATTTGACCAGTAATTCGAAACGGAATATTTTGTTTCTTCCCGGAGCGTGTAGTTCAGCCTCGTGTACCGTGTGAATGAGATCTCTCGTCTTTTATGAAGCTATTTGTCAAAAAACTTGCTTTGAATGGTGGGAATGCGAATCTAGATTGTGTGTTTACATTCCCTCTGTACACTTATTTCCAGCAACTAATAACATGTGTAGTCATTTGATATACCTATCCACCCAGGTCGGGATACTTACACTAAAATACACGTTTGAAAGCAAAGATTAACTATAGCTAAAATAGTCTGAATCAGGAAAACGGAGGGAACTAAAATTTGAGATCTACCCCAAACTGGTGCACTTCTTAAAATAAATAAACTTTATTGTCAAAAAAGCAGTTACAAACTGCGTATGACTACGTGGAGGACAATAAACTAATTTATTCTCCGGAAGCAAACAAGGGACCATCCCATCAATTTCCATCAAGGGCCCTAAGGCAGAGGCGGATTTAACATTTAACATACTCCTAACGATAAAAAAATAGTTCGACACGTGTTAAAGTGATAAAAAATACCAACAAATATTGTATTTAATAAAACATAGAAAAGTCATTTCAAAAGTACGTATTATTATCAAGCTATAAATCATTCGGAAAATATTATTGATAATTCGTCACTATAAAATAATACTAAATTCGCTAATAATTATATCAATTGATGCCATCTCTATACAGGAGTCTAGCGAGTCTGTATAAAAATATCCGCCTCTACCCGAAGGAAACCCGGAGAAAAGCCCGAGAAATTTTTGAAACTTCGAAATCTAAGAACTCTCAGGCGTTGCTATAAATGCTAAAATCCTTAGACTCGTGAAGAAACTCGAACTAGTTACTAGTACTTATAGTTATTGCTGAATGATCTTTTCATTCTATAAAATTTGGAAAAATATTCGGCAAGTAACAAAAATTATTTAAGGAATATGGAGTGATTTCCTTTTACTTTACATCTACCAAAGGTCAAAAAAGAACTACATCAAAAATGGTCAAGGTCATGATCGTCAGAAAAAAACAATCAAAATAAATCAAAATAAAACTGAAAATACGTTTTGCGTTTGTGCTCAGTAATTAAGCTCTAATACAAATTCATCAGAACACATAATTATATTTTAACGATTTATGAAGTGACTTTACTGAACAAGTTCCTCATTGTGTTTTCTGGAAGGTTCTTTTCTCTGGATTCACTCTTGTCTCAACTAACGACAGAAACAAGATCCGTTTTACCTCATTAGATTGAGACAATCACATGAGATATAATTTAATTAATTTATAATAACAATTTACTCATCATGAGTAACATTTCATTGAATGATTCTCGAGTCAAAATATTATGAAAAGTGAATTAATTACTGGCTTCTTTCACATCCGGAAGCGGGAAAAGATCATACGCTTCCTGCTGCCCATGGGACATTAAGAGCTCAACGAAGTGAATCCAAAATATTACTTCCTTTCCATTCATGAAAGCCAGGAATTTTTTTTATTCAACTTCTAGTAACTTGAGGTTTATGTTCCCATGAAATGTAATTGTTCCTCTTCTGCTTTCTGTAGTTCATAGTTTTTCTGTTAAATGAACATTTTAGAAATCTGATTGTGTAAAGTGAAACTCTTTGAAAATTACAATGAGTTAGTTTCTTTTAAGTAACTTTAATTAATTAAAAAATTAATTTGTGAACTATTTTTAAAATTTTTCAAGAAGAACCTAGTATTGACTCTTAATTAAATCATTGATAGAAATGATTCAAATTTGTATTTGAATTATGTGAAGCATCGCCATAATTATTTTATTACAAAATCTACCTAGCGGTAAACAAAAAGATTCATTAAGATAAAATGAAAAAGAAAAGATTTTTAATCTAACACAATATTAATAGTGTTAAATAAAGTATGGTAAACTATTAACTTTTTTCTTCAGACAAACATAAAATTCTAATCAAAATGTATTTTTTTAATATTTTGAAAAAATTATTACGGCCCAGCGAATATAAACACACTTCAAAAATGTGAAACTGTACACATGAGATATTCTCCCATTTGGTTGTAGATTTATGTTATGTCCTAGATAGATGATGAGTAAAGGAAATCAGGAACACTTTTAAACTGAAAATCTAAGATATGTAATGTGTATGCAAATCTTATTTTAATTGCAAAGTCCACGAGGAAGCGAACAGTTAGCCCACTTATTTCTCGACAGAAAAATTTCGTTCCCGTGTACACGATGACATGCACATTCAGAATGATAAAAGTTATAACCATCATTAATATTCATAATTTTATACGTAATGGTGAGAATGCTTTAATGAATTCTACTGTAATTGAACATTCAGTGAATAAAAAATACAAATTTCAGATAATTTGTTAGTTGCAGAACACCGAACTTATGGATATTACTTCACGTATTTTCTGAATTTTAAATGGTGTACGAGATGCATTATCATTACAATTGAAACTAAGTCCCTAACACATCTAATTAAAAATAATAAATACAGAGAATAAGTTAAGGAATTGTTATTATTATTACTAAGCTCAATTATATTTACGAATTAGCCAAGAACCCATATACTTTAGTGATATTGTACATATATAATGAAGCAAGTCGTCATTGATATAGTGCAACGGCAAGCATATCGTTGAACTATTTTGAAGTGTTTAATTTGCGCAAAATAATTTTATTAACACATATCGAAGGTTAGAATAATAATAATATTTGTTCAGAAAATGCTAATATCAGAAAATGCGTGCAGAGGAGTGTTGAGAAGTGTACTAGGTTTTTCATAACTNGAAAATGCGTGCAGAGGAGTGTTGAGAAGTGTACTAGGTTTTTCATAACTGGAAGTATATCGAAATGACACACAATATCATCACAAAATTCTCGCGAGTTTTACTATTACTCCAGTACAAATGTTACTCTTTAATGTTGGCAGTTTGATATCGCTGGTATGTAATGTATTTTAGTATGCTTCATCCCTTCAATTCAGCGATTTAATAAAGAATATAATTTTAATGTATATAATTTTTTACTTTTAGCAAAAGTGTGTTTGATGTCTCATCACACAGAAACTACTGTAGCGATTTAATCGAAATGTCAAAGTTTTAATCTCTATAGTAACAAATAGGTTCTATGCTATAAATTTAATTTTTACATTACATCAGAAATTGAAATAAGAAACTGAATACCATATGGTATAGATTCAGTATATATATTTTAATTCTATTATTTTTTAAATTTTTATTATACCAACGTAACATTTCCGAGGGAGCATGATTCTGTGCTATAATATGCGTACGGACGCTTTCGATCTCACGCCTCAACACATCTCGCATGGCGGTCGACCTCTAATTGCTCTGGTTTCCTTCGTCTAGAAATCGTACCCATCTCTTGAACAGGTCCCTCAAGAGGCAAACTGGCTTGTTACCATTTCTTCGGCCGTCTAATTAGTGGTATCGAGGTATGTGAGTAAGAACATGTGCGCTCCGGGAAACGAATAAAATTGAGAATACGAAAACCACAAGAATAACGTCAAAGCAAAGCCCGGTCAAGCTCTGATTTCGCGGTTTCGTCCTGCGAAATGTTTTATCCAGAAATGTAAAGTATTTCTCACAATTTGTATTTTTTATAATTGTACATCGGTGAGATGATACTAGTATATGTGTATATATATATATATNTGGTTTTGACTTCTAGTGCAAAACCACATGTTACGAGTTAACTTATTAATTTGTACTAGTAAACAAAAAACATATTTATTTTTTTCTTCTTGTATTTTTTGGTTTACGACTGAGTTAGTGATTTAAGTAAATGGTTTAGTGAACCTACTCATCAGTCAATCAAAATAAATTGCCGTCATATCAACTCTTCTCATTGTTTGACAAAGGGAAATTTACGAGCTCCTTTGCATGGTAAGTTACAAAATCTGTTTTAAATGCATCAAAATAATAAAATATTTTCCATCACGGAATAGTCAAGTCCTCGGCATTATGTTTTTGAAAGAATATATTGTGACGCAAAATGAAATATTGCTACCTCAAAAACGTGGTAGTCATAGCCGATTTCTAAAACATGGGGATCCAAGAAATGATTCTAAACTTTTTAACATAAATCGAAATATCGCAGAATATATGGTGCTAATTTTCACAACAGACTAAATAAAAAAATGAGGAAATTCTAATTTTTAGAAGAAAAGTTGAAAGAACATAGCAGAAAGGGCTTTTGACTATCCCATATCGGTAAAACAGTTTTTAAATTGCAATCTCACATTCATTTAGGGAAACTTTATCGAGGGAACAATAAGCGTTTATCCGTATCACCTGTAAAGAAATCGTATATTCATTCGATACATGCGATAACATTCTAAACAAGAGGTAAAAAATATATATTTCATAGGTTTCACATAATTTAAAAAGTATAATATTAATTAATTAATAAATTCTTAATATCAAACCCATTTAACAGACAAAGTTCTCTAAATTGCTAGGCACTTTCGTAGTAATTTTGCAGAGTAATTTTTTGATGAATATTTCATACATAGGAGAAAGGTGTTTCATGAAGCATGCATTCATAAAATTAGGAAAAAGTGAGTTATTGTTCTTGACGCTAACCATTTTAATGAAACTAAGAAAAGTAAGAAAATTATTTTTAATGGCCATAGTAGGATAAGTGCAATGTAATGGATGTGTACAATCATTTACATAAAATATTTTAAGAACGAAGATTAACAATTATTTTAAGAGTGTGAACAGTTTAGAATCTAAAAGAAAAAAAAAAAATTTTTCTAACACCTTGTTGTTTTAAATGTCTCTAACTTAGAAAAAATACTAATCCGAAACAAAAAAAAACAAAAACAAAAAAAGAACTCACCTTCTTCAACAAACGATGACAACGGCAACTGACGTGACTCCATCAAATACCTCGGCACATCAAACTGTAGCGAATGGCTGCTCAGAAATCTCGCCACTCTATCGGATAGCAATTCATCCAACTTGTCTTGTTTGGCTGCAGCATCTTGCGGCAAAGACGTCTCGTCCACTTCGGCAGGTGGATCCTCCGTCAACGCTCGGCTTCCTTCCGGATATTGCACCAACGACAGTCCGTCCACCAACGTGATCCGATCCTGTTTCAACGCACGGTCCAGAGACTTCAACGCCCGAAGTTTCAAACACGAAAAGGCGTCTTCATGTTGCTCGCATTGTTGATACGCCCTGAAGGCGACTTGGAGTCCGGCGGTTAGCGAATTCTCTTGTTCGGCTGCTTGAGGAACAGCTGCCACCAGGGAAACGGTGACGGTCACCAACACCCATCGCGCCGCTGCCACCATGACTACAGTGTGTGTACGACCACCAAGCGCCCACCGATGTGATCGCGCCGACTTGCTTCGACTGACTGATGCAGAGCCCGCGTGAGTCGCCACGTTTTATTCATCGCGTAGTGAAGGGATTACGCGCGACCAGAAAGGAAATGGGGTTTCAGAGCGTGCAAAATGGAAAGAAAGAAAAGGGAAGAAGAAGACGTCAGCGACGGTGAGACGGGGTGGAGGGGGCGGGGCGCTTGCTAGGCGGTGGTTGTCTGTCCCACCGCCGCCGCCGCCACCTGCTGCCTTCCATACACGCCGGCGGCGGGAGGGAGGGAGAGAGATAGAGACAGAGTGTTCCAGATTAAAAAGCAACCAACGATAATAGTTACGGTTCACGCCAATTAGAGGAAGGGAGAGAAAAGAGAAAATTACCGGCGTATATGCGATTCATCAAGAGCAGAAAAGGGAAGCTGGAATGGTGGGACAAATATGCCATTGAGTGCGGTGCAATTTATCGTCAAGGCAGTGGAAAATGTAGGTGACGGAAGGGCATCCTTTCACCTTGGCAGTGTCGTTTTGCGATGCTAAAGGCGCCGAGGGGCGGAGTCTATGGCAACCAAGCATCTCAACATGTACTACATTGTTACAACTCCGGTTCGTCATAGAGATTAAATTGTTGCTCACTATGTTGCTTTAGCTTATTTATAGCGATGCTGTTACGCTGTCAAAATAAGCATTTTCTAAACGATTTATAGGTACTTGCACCGGATCTGGAGCGCGAGGGACTTAAAGGGACGCTAGTCATCCATTCGGTTATTTTACTACTCTACAAATAAGACTGGAGTTGATTCGCTAAATGGGGGGAGGGGGACGAGGGGGGTGGAATAAAAAAATCAAATTATGAATTATGGGGAGTTTTTTTATTTAGCAAGATATTTGTCTATGATCCGTTTTCTGATGGTGCATTTGTATTTTTGTAAAGTTTCGTTAAGTGAAATGTGAAACAGTTTTGTAAAAACAATTCTACAACGACGTCAAAGATTATAAAAGAGCGAAGGACAAGAAAAACGCTATTTTGTTTTCTTAATCTTTGATTCTGATGGATATTTATTTTTGTCTTAACCTGTTTGCAAAAATATTTTCAAATTTGATGAAACATCTACTGACGATCTTATAAATTTTCTTCATTTTTATGAATGTTATAAATATGGTGACATTTTGGAAAAATCGTTTATTGCAAATAATATTTGAGAAGTTGGGTCTTTCTTTTATTCTGATATTTTCTATTTTATACTGAAATGACGGTCCGTTACCTATTTTTTATTTTAAGATTAATATAATGGAAAAATCCCTTGACCGTTCCCTGATCCATATTTTCATTTTAATTGTCTGAGAAATATTATTAAATATTAACGCATTAGTTAGAATACTTACTAATACTTCATTGAAAATTGCAAACAATATTAAATATAATTTTTCTTAGATATGATGGTTTTGTATGCGTTGGCCGTGATTCTAATCTACCGTAATTCATGAATAATTGAGTAGAAAATGTTGGAATAGATTAATAAACTTACAAGGTGTTTTGCATGCTCCTAAGACATAGTAATCCGGATTCCGTATCCGGTACACATAAGCCTTGACATGTATCCTAAAAATAAATCTGAGGATCAATTTTAAACGAGTGAAACTTAATCAAAAATTGAACTGTGGCAGAAATACTTGAAACAAAATTAAAAATAATTTTAATTATTTCAGTGATTTTTTTAAATTTCCGTAATAGCTTTGAAATAAATTAACAATAAACTAAAATTAAGAACAAAATTAAACATTTATTGAAATAATTCAGAAATTTTGCTTAATTTCGGCTCAAAAATGATTATTGTATCGAATATCGCTTATTTTATAATGAAGTAGCAGGATATAATATAATTTATATTAGAATCGACGACACTTCATGAAAAGAAATTTGCCTTCCGTAGAAAAGTTGCTTTTGTTATCTAAATTATTAAAATAAAATATTTGGTTAGCATAATTTTGGACCAGTATACCCTAGTATTTGTTATGTAACAAACTGATGTAACAAGGTTCAACGCTAACTTTAACTGCAACTCGTCCCAGATGATAGGTCTTCTTTCTTTGTTTGTTTTCCACATGCCTTACCCAGAGTAATTTCTGCCCTCAAGTAAATATCAGACTAAAAAAAGGAGTAAGTTAGGGTGACCCATGGCATAAAGGCGCAGAAATATTAGATCCTCCTCTGTTTGGGGTTCTTTGAAAGGTATTGATGGGATGGTTACGTCTATGCTTCCGAAGAGTACATTAGTTTGTCCTTTACATGTCAACAACTTTTTGACAAAACTGTTTATTCATAAGATGTACTTCGTATTCTCGGGACATTTTCAAAAGAAATATAGGTAATTTATGAATATTATTGATAAATTTAAGTCTTGGAAAAAATAAGTATTTGAATTGAATCGACAGGATTTGACAATTCTGACTACAAGTATTCCTTTCACCACAGAGGTAAAAAAGGCTGTGTGAAGATGGCTACATACGTAACACAAAAGCTATTTATTAGGGATAAAATTCTAAGCCGAATTTACAGTTTTATTTCTCTCAGCTTGTAGAATTGAAATCCGCAACGTATTTCATAATAATTACTTTTAACGTAAGTTAGAAAACTTGAGACAGAAACTCTATTGCAATTATTTTAGTTATAAATCATTTTCCATATACTAATAAACCACATTATAATCCACTTTTATTTTAACTTCAATGATGTGTCATCTCATTTTAAGGGGATATTTTACCCCAAAATGGTACATATATTTGTTTGGAGTATTCCCAAAAAGGAAGACAATATTTATAATTTTAGTGTCGTGAAATTATACGTAATCTAAGTACGATTTACATATTCACTTATATAAATATTAACACATACATTTATTATCTTTTGGTACTGGCGATACAGGGGTTTAAAAACTAAGACATCCTTAATGTGGTTCTGCGTGGGAATATAAGATGATTCAAAAGTCTAAATATCATGGGTTATATTTATGAAGAAATTGTGGCCTGTGAACTATCTTCGTTACCTTTATGGGGGGGACGGGGGACGGAAAGGATGAAAACGACGAACGGAATAAATATCTCTTCAGAATGTCCAGCGACACCTATAAAAATATTTGAAATTATTAAATTGATCCTTGACAACAGTTTTGGAAAATCATCGATTTAAAAGTTTCGGAAAGTATTCCATACAAGTATTAAATCCATACTAATAATTAAATGCGCAACGCGAATGTCTGTCTGTCTGCTACCTGATCGCGACTAAACCACTGAACCGACCTTGATGAAATTTGTTAAGGAGATAGTTTATGTTCATCCTGGACATCTAAACTAACTTTCATTTTTGAAATGTGATAAGAAAGATAGAAATGGTTTTGGATGATAAATGTCGAAGAAGTCAGGGGAAAAGAGTATTATATTCGCTTACACTGCCTAAAAGGTTAGAAATAGGTGACAACTATGAATGGCGATATTGTTGGCCTGAAAGAGATCTGCAAAAAATGTCCGAGAAAGCATATATGTTCCTATATACAGTCAAGTTTTGCATTAAATTTGCATTATTAAGTATTTGAAAAATTAGGATGCTGTATGTTGTTTTAAAACCAGTAAGTTAAAGCATTTTGATCTTACAATGCAGATAGTTTTCACTTTTTCCTGGGTAGATGATGATTAGTCTCAGAAAAATCCCGGGTAAAGCTGGGTAATCAGTTAGTAATCTACACATTAATTCAATGTCCGGCAAGGTGAATTTGAAAGAGCTAAAACCGATATCAGCATATATTAGAGCATCCACTTACACAAATTTAAAATCTGAAAAAAATTTTACTCTTTGTTGTTCGAACTAACTGAAAGTTTGGAGATCGAATATTTCCACGTTTCCTATACTTTCCACTGAACGTGAAAGTAAAAAAGTAAATCTCTGAGGATCCTGAGCGAAAAGGGGATTGTACAATGACTAAGTGGGGCGCGCATGAATGGTAGCACGTCCCGTCACAGCATCCTACCTTTTTGTTGCATTTGTCGCTGTCTGTGTGCATTCATCCGTTGTGTTTACAACTTTCGATACCTCAGCAAAACTGGGTTTCATTCATTTCAACGTCAGGTCGAAGTTTTTGTCGAGTTGCTCTCCTCAAAGTGAGAGGGAGAAGAAGTTCGCTTCTCATAGATCATATGAGCGTGCTCTTTATTCCTACGCACTGACAAATTAATTTTTATATTGTAGTTTTTGTAAATGGTAAATGTAGCATGCTATTGAAGCTAATCTACATGGAGCGATAAGAGGTAGGAGGGTAGAATGGTATTAGTATAGGTGGGCAGCTTAGCTGGATTTACCAACAACTTGGCCCACGTGGAGGGATTAGTAGAAGTAGTTAGTGATAGACATATTGATACTAGGAGGAGGTGGGTAGAGGAAGGAGGGTTCGCTTTTCAGTAGTCACATCTATAGTCATTGGGGCATTAATGCGACAAGCTACAATTTTTTTTCTGGCGCCACCGGGAATTGAACCCGGGATGACTTTGTGATGAGCAATAGCGCTACCACATAAGCCACGAGAGGTAAATTTATTAGTAATTAGTATGGTGTGAATGCTAACAGAAAAGTGTTCCAAATATTCTTCATATACAAAAACTATCTGTCCACAAATAGAATTAATAATATAAAAATTAAAAATATTCGACCCTTATCAAATCATTTTTTAAAAATCTTCATGACATTGCTTTAAGCTTGGGACGAAGCACCCAGTTTGCTGCTATGGTTAAGTGATTCATGTGGAAAACAAGGCTACAAAACAAAAAAAAATGATCAATTTGACAGAAAAAAGTGAACTGAAAATTCAGTGAAGAACCTGTAGCAAATAACAATTAATAAACCTCTTCTATGTATCATTAGTTTGAAAATATTTCTTCCCCTGTTTTGTTACTTGCTATACCGACAATATTAAGCCTAAAAATGAACTCCTCTAAAAATAGTAAATTTGTTGAAAGTATTATCCGAGTTGTCTGCAAATAATTGGTTATTCACACATCAACCAAAAACAAGGCGATATGTCTATTATATCATGAAAATAATTAATAATTAATTAGTTCTTGCGTTTAGGAAACCTTTATTTGAAGTACGCAAACGTTTCGATAACGAACGTTATCTTCTTGAGGCTTAGGAATGACTAACATTGATCGAATGATCGAAACATTGGTGTAGTTCAAATGAAGGTTGCCTAAACGCAAGAACTAATTAATTATAATTATAATGGCAAAGAATATCCAGATCTTTAAAATAATTAATGCTGTTCTTTGCGAGAAGTTTCGGAATTATTGAAACAAATGTTTTTCTCTTAAGTCCACTAATTGGGATTCAGTTCTTTCTCCTAGTGATTATGTTACAATCATGCTTTTATCCACTTTCTTATTCGAACTTTTATTTATGTTTATACATACTCATATAGTTATTAACATAAAGAAGACGTTTGAGGATAGCATGTATTTACACCAGTAATGAGAGTAGTTATTAAGGTAATGGATTATACGCATTACTTCATAATACTATTATTAACTACAACGCTTGTCACGTATTATATATCGATATTAGCTTTAACAAACTATAATGGCAATCTACCCACAGAACCTGAAGTTCGGAGGCGTGTGTTTTAACTTAAATGTTTCGTTCATTTTATTCTCTTATTAAGAAAGAAAAAAGCTCAGCAAATATGTTATTTCTAAATTTAGAAGCTTAATTGACTGTGTAACAGGATAATGTCATGTTAATTTCTGACGATTTTAAGAGGAGCAGCTGGAAAAGAGACGTTAAAGACTTAAAGATGCGGACAGGAAGTTTTTTTCGTTCTTGCAAATTACGTTTCTTGTGACATTCCTCCTTGTAAATTACAGGTTTTAACGGTAAAACCATTCATTTCACTTCTAATAATTTCTTAAGAAATGAGCTAACTGGCTCATCTTCAAAGAAATTCAGTAAATTCCTCTGAGAAGTAAATATTTTGCTTCTCAGAGTTGGACAATGTCCTACATATAAATTATTATCCTCGTTACAAAATGCGCTAGAATTTTTAGCACATTTTCTAAAACGATTAAAGATAAATAATACTGATAATTTTCATTCTAATCAATATAACTCTGGTCTTAGAATTGTAATTTTTTTATATAATGGGTAACGTATGAAAACTTGGAGAGATTCTTTACTACCCCACTATTATGCTGTTGTAATGAACTGAGGTATTTTTTTTCCCTTAGAGAAGAATCAACATTTGGGGAGTTAAACGATTTCATCTTACAATCAGACTCGTGATATACGTGCTGCGATGTGCAAGGCCATAGCAACTAACTCTTCCAAAGAGTGCTGTATGTACTTGGCAACACCGCAGCGGTCCGAAGTTACTTTGAGTTCATTCGCGTAGTCGACGCTTGTGCAACCGTCAGTGGTCCTCATCGGACCGCTTGTTCAGTTGCTCCCAGCGTTGCCAAGTTGTATACCATGGCTTGAAAATAATAGTCGGCTACGGCAAGGCACAATGACAAGTCCAAACCTTGATTTTTGAGTAGTATTCAATACTGTCGATCAAAGCAATGACGGTAACGTGTAGGGCAGAGACAATTTTTACATGTGCCTCATTTGCTACAATTTGCTATTGAGAGCAAATCTGGGGGGAAAAAAATTACTACTATAATGAGGAAAAGATGAAGACAAGTTCAATGTATGGCCGAAGACAATTGGGGGTTAAAAAATGTAGAAATCAGAAAAAAATCAATATTTTTGCGTCGACGCTGTGAATTGTAATGTCATGAACATTATACCTATATTAAAATTAAAATAAATACAAAACGCATTTTTGCTGATGTATCTATTAACGCTTCCATATTAATTTTTATAATCGAAAATAACGTTGATAAATATTATTTTAACGTTTCCGAAACCATCGACTAGGCACAGACTCCACAGTTTTAACTTACCATAATTTTGGCATTCATACTTCTGGTAACTAAATAAAATATTGTCTTGTGCACGCGTAGACACTTCGTCCTCTATACCGGTGTCCTTTCCACTGCTCGGGCTGTCATGTTTAGAGCAAGGGATGCGCAATTATCGATCCGCCTGCGAAGGAATTTACGGGGCAGAGGCAATGACCGTCACTTGGAGAGCTCTATACGTCATGTTAAAATGATCTTATAAGTTTCCTACAGCCAATGATGCTAATCCGTACTTGAATGTTTACCGTACATCACTGCACGTCTCAGCCTTTACCGACATCGTCATCATGATTATGACGAGTACCAAATTTTGTGATGCACTTCTAAATTATTTTGACATCATTTTTCAGTGACTCCGTAGGGCAATGACTCACAATCTGATTTACACTCAACACCCTACGTACCACACAAAAATAGAGAATAAACACGAATTTTCCTCATAAGAAAGGCATTAGATAAAGAGTAACGACATTTTGCTGTTGATGCCTTGGAGATACCTAGGCAGGTGACTGTTACGAATACCTCAAGTATGGCGAACCCCATCAGCGAGCTTGCTGGAGCGAAGATATTTTATTGTACTTAAAAGACAATGGACTGTCACCAAGAATAGATGAAGGTTGCTTTATGGAAAATGGTTTTGCGGTTGTAAACGATTTTATCTATCATTCATTTATTGAAGTAAAAATTTTGAAGTAATAAAATAGTAAAAAGAGCGATAAAACGGCAAATCGAACCTCGAGTACTCGGGCTTTTGCAAATGTGAAGGAAATTGAACTAGATCGTCTAAAAACGTCTTTATACACGCATGTAAAAATGTACAAGTATATATTAAACCCAAAAAATATTTACGAGAATATGTCAGAGGAACATGCGTAATTTCGTTTTCATTATCTACTTCTACTACAATTAATGTCCATTATGTATGGGGTCTAATGACCTTGCTGTTGACGAGCCCTTAAAGCCCAACAAAATAAATCCATTATGTAATCAAATTAACTAAATAATTAAAGACTTACCTTTAACGGATGAACAGAATATATTTTGACGACTACTTCAAAGGAAAATCGAAACATCGTAAGCTTTAAATCACAAAATATATACTGTTCATCCATTAAAGGTCGTAAGTCTTTAATTATTTAGTTAATTTGTTTTCACCATTTCTTTCTAGGAACTGGATACAGTTGACTTTTGACACGATGTCGAAGTTTCATCCGCCAACACGCCCTAGAAGTAATTGCGAAGCCCTCCTTTCTGTTTGTTGGCGGTCAAGGCCACGTTCCAGCTCTTGAAGCTCTGCGCTTTGCATGAGAAAGAAAGCATCGCGAACTCTCTGGGGTTCTCAGGACAATGTACTCAATCCTCCATTTTATGGGGAGCTTCCTCCCAGAAGATGCGTTACTTTTGTAATTAATTTACTTGCGTCATGTGAAGACCATATTGTAAAAACCAGTAAAAGCACAGCAAAAGTTTGATTATTTTACAAATAACAGCAATAATAATAAAAATTATTATTATTATATCTTGAAAAATATTAAAAATAGGATATACAAAACAAAAAATGTAAGTCATTGAAACCTAGAAAATTTTACTGCTAACAAATTATTCATATTAGGACATATACATAACACTGTAAAATATATAATTAAAATTATATTAAAGTATTATGCGCCAAACACAAGAGTATAAACGCTAAAGAAACAAGGAAACGATTCTACAAAAAAAAAAAAAAGAACCATCTCATGATGAAATTAAATTGATTCCAAGTGGTGTATTTTTTTCTTTTTGGGAAGAAATTTAATAAATGCCTCAGATTTTAAACACAAAAGTTTTATTTATTTTATTGAGTGATATTCAACTTTCTTTTGAAACAATCTATGTTTTTCTTTTTCAGCGCAATATATTACCAATGTAATCAATTAATACAAGCTTATTAATTGACGTTTACCGTTTTAAAAATTTTTCCACTGTCCATTAATTCGGACATAAAAATAAAAAACGACAATTTTAACAAAAAAATTATAATATGTATCTTTAGATGCGTGGCATTTTTTTATAAAAATAAAAGATATGGAAATTGCCAATAAAATTACAGAGAAATAAATACAAGTGGTTATTGAACTGTGAATTTTCCCAATTTAGTGACAAAAAATGTAATAACAAGGTAAAAAGTCAATATTTTGTTCCACATTCTCTCCAATGTGAATCAGTTCTTTAAAAACACATTCATTAATACAGGAAATGCATCGTGTAACTTTCATTGCATTAAAAAATAACTTCAAAAGAATTAATTCATATGAAGCGTCCTTCTTTCATTGGTCTATTTCTTGAAAGTTTTTCTCCTTCGTTTTTATGCAGTTTAAACGAGAACGTTTTTAATTACCTTTCACCTGAATTAACAATGAAGTAGATTTCCTTTGGTAATGTGCAAAACGCTGAACACTACCGGGCATTTAGACTATACTTCCATTGCGTCGTCTGTGCAATTAACTCATTTCTATTGCCAAGCAGAAGCGCTGTTTGTTACATTTGCTATCAAGTGCACGGGAAAGTATGACGCCTTTCAGGATTAGAAATAGCGGTGGTGTTTGCTATTGTTTCTCGGAAGTGTACCGGATGTAGAGAAGTAAAAATTCAGACATTGACATAATTAAAGTAGTTCATAAACATCATAAACAACACAGTGTTTACGAAACATGACTGAAATATGGTCCTTCTTAGTCCAGCCATGTTTATTGAGGAACGAATAATGTATCTACATAATTAGTTATGACTTGGTGTGGAGTGTGAAATATTTTGCGCTCCAGTGGATTGGATATAAGAAGTACATTCAAAATGCATGTTTCTAACAAAGAAGTTGCCTCATTTCTATTTTTCTACTGTCATGTTACTGAAAATCTTGGAATATAAAGATAAACATTATCAATAATGTGAAAATACTTGTGCAATATCTTAACTCATAAATATGCGTATTAATATATTTTTCGAACTTATATCGTAACCTTCCTGGTAAGTATTTAACAATAGTCGAAAAATGTTTTATACTTTTTCAAAAAACATGAAGTTCAATACGATAAATATTTTGATTACATGATTCTTATATTTTGAGGAGTTACTATACGGAAGGAAAGAATTATTTATCCGCGTTGCTTAGAAATAATACACCCGCCACTGTTTTTGTACCCTTTGATAGGAACTGATGGAATGGTCCCTTGAGATGATGATTAATTAATTAAGCAGAATAAGTGGTCATTCCCAGTTTTCAACGGAATTTTTTACTCAAATTATCATATTTACATTAATTTATTATAATACTTTAATCATATTTACTGAGCAACATCTCTTCTAACAAATTTTATAAAATAATATTACTATCAGATATCACTCAAAATTGTTGACACTCCAAACATTTTGAGCATGCTATCACTTCCAAAAAAATTTCCATAATAATTCTTTTGTCATCTGAGTGAGCTGTAATAAAATTTTACATGGGCACAATATTATTTAAACTTGTATACGTAAAATAACTAAACATGGATACATTAATAAAAGAAATTCTAAATTCATCCTAGAGTTTAAAAAAATAATACGTGGTCACATTTGAGAAAATATTAAGTAACATCTGTACAGACATTTTTATCATGTCATCCTGTCACGTCAAGTGAGTCATCTCTGAAACACACACTCTTTGAATGAGTTGAGTGACTCATCTTAATTGTTGGCTATCTCTGGAAAATTTTCTCTAATACCATAGGTTCATTCTAATTTCTTGCCATGGAGTTGCAAAAAAAAAATTATTAAATAAAGTAGAGGAAATCATTGGACATCATATAATCAGATCCATTAATTACAAGTTCCTCTGCTGATTATATTTTCGAATCACAATCCTGTATTACTCAATTGGACGAGTCCAGGACTTTCACTATCATCACGTGACCCCGCGACACGGATAAACTATCGATAGCTGGTCGAGTCATGACGTCACGCAATCGATTGCATAAATCGAACAAACTGCCTGCCGCGCGCTAAAAGACGAGAGAGCAGAACACAGGGGTCCGAGCATCCGAACTACTACCTTCGCTCCACAACCTCATCTCATCCCATCACTTCTATCGTGGAGCCTCACATCACCTCCACGATGGGCCGACATTTTTCTCCTGTTCAACCCTTCGCTACAACGCTATAGAAGGCACGGGAACATCGGTTGGATTTGGAACAAGACACCGATCCAACTCTACCATGCAACATCATCCAAGCTGATCATCTCATCACGATCTCTTGGAAAACCAGTAATTCATCATTATTTTTCATTACGTTCATGCATGTGTCATTGAACTGTTTCTTCTTGTTGACAATCAATATTCATCTTGCCCTCATTCTTTTTCATTCCTTTTTTTTCTCTCCGCTCATTTCCTGTGCAGGTAAGAACAAATTTGCCTGCACAACATCTTTACGGGGCAATAATGCACTGCGGTTAATTATAAGGTTGTGAGGTAGTTGGGTACCTAGGTACAGTACCAAATTGTGAATGCCCTATTCTTGGAATTTCTGAACAACATTTTGCTTACAATACTGGAATTCTAGATAATATCCATTGTAAATAAAACTCAAAATTTTCATGGCATTTACATTACTTTTTCTGAGTCTCAAGAATAAACAAAAAATATTGCAATAAAAATACTAATAAATGAATTTAAAAATATGGTTTAGGATATTTGAAAATAGGTAATCAGGTTTTGTTGTGTAATGATACATCGAAACGTTATTTTCCTTACTGCAAATCTGCGGTTAAAAGATTTCTAATTCATTATTGCTTCTCTAATGTGAAAGAATGTTCTGATTTAAATAAAAGAAGTTGATGAGAGATTCAATTTACTCATAAATAGTTTTCCAATTGATTTCGGATGATGTGAGTGATGTTAATTTATTTTATACTTTGTCACACCATTGTTATAGTACTCTGATAAAGATTTTATTCCTTTTTTCATGAATGTTGTTTTTGATCCTTTTTATT
>NNCF01130778.1:278574-300693 GCA_002313205.1 Laupala kohalensis | reverse complement strand
TTTCTTGTGGGGCTTTAAGGGCTCGTCAACAACAAGGTTATTAGAGCCCATAGCATAGATATAACAAGACTCAATAGGATATCTCTTTTACAACTTTCTTATCGATTCAATAAATGACTAAATTAATATTGTTTCTTCTGTTCTAGATCTAAGAAAACCATAGAATGAACCAATGACGCATGTGATGTGAAAAATGAAAATGAAAATATGAGAAGTAACACTGGGTTAGTTGTCACTCGTGTCATTTATTCATGTATAAAATTTACTGATTATTCCATATCAGGAATATATTGTAAATATGCATTATTGTAAATAATAATAAAATGTTTATTTAATTATTAATAATTCGTAAAAAATTATATTATTTAAGCAGGAAAAGTTAAATATTATATATCTTTATTTTTTAAGTATTTCAATATTTAGTATTTTATAAAATGTTTTGATATTGTAATGTATGACGGGGTCATTCCGAACATAAATTTTCTGTTTTATCTTCACTGGACATACCATTTAAATATTAATTCTCATAGCATAGATCTAAGACACCAAGATATGTCGTCCAACGTTTGATGAAAAATTCGATAGAAAATTCTACTTTTATTAACGTCCATTATGTAATCTAATTAAATATATATTATTGTATAACTCGCAAGGCGTATAAAAGTTTCGCGAACGCCAGCTGAACAGCGCTTCCAGTTCCAATACATGAAATTANTAAATAAATTTATAGTCAGAAAAGCAGTACAAACTGCTTATGACCACGTGGAGGACAATACACTAATTTACTCTCCGGAAGCTAGCTAGGGACCATCCCATCAATTCTGATCAAGAACTATAAGGTAGAGACGGATTGAAAATTTTCAACAAACTCCTACATAAGTTAGCTACGTGTTATAATTCTAATAGAATACTAATGTAGAAAAGTTTTAATCAACAAATGAAAAACTTTCAGTCCAGAAATTCCGTTCTGCTCTTCACTAGAAATCCACTTCAAATAGTCCCGAGTGCCTGTTAATTGCTTGACAAGCTCACTGGCAAGCAAATTGCAGTGCGCAAAAGAAATTATGAGTTCTATTAATTTCATGGTCTGTTTCTGGCAGGAAGAAATCTTGCAGCTGCGATTTCGCTTGTTATTGACGTTTTATTACCTTTTACGTCTCATTGAAAAGGAATGAGACAAATATATGACGTTTCAAATTTATTGCAGGAATTCTCGCGTTTTAGTTGTGTATTTTCTTCCCCATTATTGGTTGTTTCTCTCTTCAACAACCTCATGGATTATCTTTATGTTCTCTAAAACGTTCAAAGCGATAAATATAAAATAAAATAAGGATAAGAAAATAATTTATGATGATATTATTTTTCTTTTTACTTAGAAAAGTTCAACTAAATACATAATGATGTATTATTAAGCAATCTCAAATATTACTAGTACTAATAGTGTATTTATTCAATTATAGTTCTTCTATTCAATTATGTATTAAATTAGTTTATTATCCTCCACGTGGTAATACGCAGTTTTGACAATAAATTTAAATTAAATTTATATCCGTCTTTATAATTTTCGACAGTTTTGTTTCAAGTCTCCTTCATCAATTAGTTGTTTGCTTATTTGTTCTCCATTCACATATTGTTCGGGAGGTGCGCCGACTCAAACGCTCCACGTATCTTCCAAAGCACCCCTGAGGTGGACGGTGTGGTCGTCTTCCCCATTTAATCATCCATACTAATATATGAAAGCGTAACTCTCAAGTGTGTCTGTTTGCTACCAGATCACGTCTAAACTACGGAACTCATCGTGATGAAATTTGGCAAGGAGGTAGTTTAGATGTCCAGAATGAACAAAGGCTAATTTATTGTTTTTTTAATGTGTAATAAGAAAGTTAAAAATGGTTTAATAAATGACAATAAATATCGATGAAAAGAAGATTTATATTTGCTTACGCTGCGAAAACGGTTAGAGATAGGTGACATTTATGAATGGCAATACACTTTGCTTCAAAGAGGCCTACAAAAAGTCTGAGATATCATATGTCTACCTCCAAGAAATTACCTAAATTATTCATAAAATGTTATTAAAAATGGAAGTATTAAAAAACTTCGATTTGAAAGAAAGGAAAAAAAATCAATCATCATCAAATTGAACGGTTTATTTGTTTTATGCATTTAACAAAGATAAAAAAATCTTCAAATCGTAAAATTTCGACGAATAGTTTAAACTTACTAGAATTTTAATGAAATGGCGCAGCCTAGTCATGCCTCGAAAACGAAAATTCACTGACGCGACTCCCGCAGGATTGTGTAGCGTACACAGTTACGTTTAGTATCAAATTTGTATTATTATGACTGAAGAATTAGNGGATTGTGTAGCGTACACAGTTACGTTTAGTATCAAATTTGTATTATTATGACTGAAGAATTAGGATGTTTTACATATGTTAAAAAAACAGAAAATGAAAGTAATTTTGATTTTACATTATAGCTAGATTTTATTTTTTCCGGAGTAAAAGAAGCTTACTCGAAGAAAAATCCCTGGCAACGCTAGTTAGTCGTACTATGAAATGGCAAGTACGTCACTTAGCGAGTCTTAAAAAAAACTACAGCCAGGGGAGCGTGTTAATCAAATAAGATAAAAAAGTGTTCAATAAATGTAGTAAATAATATCACAGGGAGCTAATAATAATTTTTTTTACCAAAATCGGTCTAACAATTATAATTATGTTTAATTTTTCGATTTTTATTTATTTATTTCGAAAACATTAATTGGAGGAAATTTCTAGATTTAAAAGCTAATATAAGTAATTTTAAAAATCCCTATTTCTGATAGTGTCCTATAATTTCTCCAGTTTCTGGATATATTCTTTTGCTTATAATTCTAATAAATTTAATTTACTTCTGGTCGCTGGTTTTTCATATTGAGGAATATATCTACTGTCCAACACCATTCAATAAGTCTGTTCCTTTCGCAAGTGCCGTGCACCTCACAATCCACAAACATCACTGTTACTATGTTCTCTTCACAAGGACGTTTATATGTACAAATTCTGCCTACATATTTCAGTAAGAATTGAAGTAGCCTTAGTCAGTCATTAAATCTAACATTCGAGGCCCTGGATTGAACCATTTCTGGTGTCTTTTTGTAAAACCCATATACATCAGTACCTTGATTTTTTAAAATTATCCTAGCGAATTTACCAACATTCATTTAATATCCTTTTGCACAATTTCTTCATTTAATACAATTTCTTCTCCATCTATGTTTACTCTCCCTTGTTTTGCAAGCATCTACTGAAATCTGTATTTCTCTATTTGAAGATTTAGAGGTCTGCAGTAGGAACTTGCATAGCGTCGGTCGATGTCATGTTAAAAAAACCTCCCGTACTCTGAACACACAACCATTTTAAACCAGTTCCCTATTTATGTACGTGCATTTTTGCCCCAATCCCGGTTCCCATCACTGTCACTGAAGGGGTTTATAACTGTAAGAGTATCGTTTATATATCTCAATGTTTATGTCCTTCAAGTTCTCCCCGTTGACTTGGCAGCGCCATTTTGCCATTCCTACCACGGGGAGGTGGACTTTATCTAGCATTTTCGTATTGCTTCTCTAATTTTTTATACAAGTGTTATACGAGAGGTATTTACAAATTTATTGCTTAAATTGCTCTCCTAGAAAGTAGTAGCGTAAGTAGTGTTGCCTATTTAAATTGGGGTATTTTCCTTCACGCAACTGGTCGTTGGAGACTTTTCATGAAGGTCTTCCATACTTCCTAAATTGGTAAATATTTAGTGGGTTTACTTGCCTGCAAGGAACATAAAACAATAACATTTTATTGAAGATGATAGTTTATGTCTGCTTATCTGAATATAACGTTCTGATTTTTGTAGCAGAAAGGTTTCCGAGACAAAATGCAGTGTTCTTTTGTATGTTAAGAAGTTAAATTGATTTTACGAAATTGTGACATGTGAATTTTATTTTCTTAATTTGAATCAAATATTAAACTGTCCGTTAAAAAGCTCAGGTCATTTTCTTTAATAGTGAATACAATTTTGTCTGAATATACTGCTTTCAGCAACAAAGTCAACGGACGCTTATAATCCCTAGAGCATGCCATTGACCGCAATCGTTGAGAATAAACTGCTTTGGTTTAATTAAATACTACAACGCCGTGGTCTGAGTTGGCGTCAACTCTCACAACCTACTTCTTTGTACATCGCTCGAAGCAAAGAGCATAGCATCCATCTGCTGCTCCACGCGACGAGGTCCGGCTTTCGATCCCCGGCGTGGGAGGTGTCGAGAGACTTCCCACGCTCGCTTCTGGAGTTCTCCATCTTTCATATCTCGCGTGAAAACAGCGCTTTTTCAGCTTCAACAAGCTCAGGGACCCGTTGCAAACTAAAGAAACAGGCCGATCTTATCTCATTGACGACTTGTGATAAATGATCATTGCCAGGGATGGAATAATTTTCTTACGAAAATCGCACTACCTTTTCTCTCGGGGTTAACGTTTTTACAGCTTTTTCTCCCGTCATTCCAATTTTACAATTGACAAAAATGAGGTCCTAGTACATCGATTATCTGGGTTGGATAACCATTGTACTCTTATATTTTCACTACATACTATTACTTCTATAGTTGGCTTAAAATTACAAATTCAATTTAGGTTTGTCGTAAGTTCACATCTCATGTGGCGTAGCATTAGAAGACAAAACACGCTACGCACAAGAAAAAAAACACAAAAAAAGGAAAAAGAAAGACGTATACATAAACTCTACATTTTTAGCGTTCAACGTCGTTATGATGTTTGTGTGGTCGCAATTTGTATAAATAAAAAACTGAACTTCAACTAATGCAGATTATGGAACATTATTATGGAACCAACTCTTTTCTCTGAAATTTAGCGAGTAAAACTTGAAAATGACGATTGGGATATTTAATTGAGGTAAGCGACGTCAGTCAAGCACTTTAATGGAAATTTATATGTAATAAAAGCCTTTATAAATTTGATGCACTGGTAATATTTTCTCTATTTGCATTGCTTGTGTGTATCATTCACTCTGTAAATTTCGAAGAAACCCGTCTCATTACGATGCCCCGTCCCGCTTGTGAGATTTCAAACCTGCAAAACTGGCAGCTCATAACTTATAAAATCAAATGAATAAACGAAATGAGGACAAAGTTTTTATTAAAAATCGTTCTTAGTACTGTGCCATATCCAGTTGTCAATGATAGTTTTACTCATCTCATAATAACACATGCGTGATAAAAATTTCACGTTCCTGGGATGACCTCTGAGATAGATATTCAAGGTATCAGAAATATTTTAAGGATGTTATTAAGTATTATGATAAAATTGTAAAATTGAAATAAATAAAGGTCCTAAAAAGCGCATTTAAAAATTAATATTACATTAACCATTACAATGATTCAAAAGTTTATTATCATTATTTGCATTTTCAACTATTTACTCCTTACCCTCATTTGTATGTGAACGTGGTATTTTAGTGTACACAGAATAACAATGAAGGGTAAAAAGTATGACAACAGAAACTGCCATGTGAAGAAGGAGAGTGTCCGCTAGTACTATTATACAAGAGAGCGAGACCGACAAGAAAATGAAAATCATTCCTAGAACATTTCCATTATCTCGTCAACAGTCTGTTTGCTTCAATCCACTTAGACATGATCCCACAACGAAGACTATAAAATGCAAGCTTTCATTAAAGAGAAAAGAGTTTCTATCCTCCTGCCGTCTTACTTATGTTGGAGCTTCCATGAAAGCAATTGAATAGCGTAATATGAAGAGGAAGGAAGGTGCTTAAAGAGTATAAAGGTAAAACCGGCGCTGAAGGGAAATGACAGTACGACCTGTCCGTCTGCACTTGCACTCCCAGGGTAAGGAGGACGGATCCCGTGACTGCGACTTGAATCTCACACGATTTTACAAACCGCAACCTTAATCCGCAAGTGGAGAGAGAAAGTGCAGTTAGATAGAAACAACTCGCGATCACGTTCACTGCCGATGTCAGAAATATTTTCACCCAGAATTAATGGTTTTTAACGCTCCGAAGAACAGAGTGGGCCAAAGAAGGGTTTCTCAATAATCACGTATATTTTTTAGTAAAAACCTTTTTCATATTTTTTTTTTGTATTTATCTATCGTACAGCAATTTCATCTTTTAACGCAGTCCTCAATTAATAACCGCATCATATCAGATAGCTTTTACAGTGTTAGCGGTTTAGACATTCTAATGAAAACGTATTATTTCATTCACAATTACAATAATAAAAATATTGTAAAAAAATGTATAGATAATTGGAAAAAAAATAGAGTAAACGAGTTCTCTCATATCACATTTCCAATGTTCGCGATTTAGAAAATACTAATGTAAATGATAACACATACAAATAACAACAACACAATACGTAATAAAAGTTACAATAATTACAAGGATTCAAAAATCACAGTCAATATCACTACAAAATATTTAGTCCTCCCCAATATTTAAGAGACGTTCTCATAGTTCAATTTTGTATGAAATACGATTTTGTATATTACTTTTTAGAAGATTTAATTTCATTTTGTTGAAAATGAATTATGTTTTGTTCATAGGAATATTTACAATGTTCCTATGTTTTGTTCATAGGAGGAATTATGTTTTGTTCATAGGAATATATTTTAATTGTTCCAAAATGTTATCAAGATACAGGAAAAATAATATATTTGGACAATATGACATTGAATATACATACATACGAATATAATTTATTGAATGATTTAATTTTATGATTAAATGGTTAATTTTTGGATATGTTATATAAGTTGTGTTCTTGATTTTTTTAAATACCACTTATTTCCTCAATTTAAAAAGAAAGAGAAATTGATGATTGCAATTCTTTTGTTGTCAGAACCACCACTTTATTACAATTACTTAAAACAGTACGATACAAAACAGTAAAATCTTGAACTCATAAACAGATTTGGAATTGTTTGAATCATTAATTCAAATAATAATGAAACCAAGAAAACGATAATTAAATTTGTTCTTCGAACTGAGTCAATAAATGAATACGCTGTGTTAAATGACGCAGAGTGAAAGATGCTAAAATAACTGAAGAATGGAGATCTTTTCAGAGAAAACGATCTTAGTACTATTGAGGGCAAAGAAAAGTGCGAAAATCAAGATAACACAGAAACAGAGAGTGAAAGAGTGTTATGTAAAGAGAAAGCACACACGTTTTCTTGTTCGAGAATGAAATTTCTTTCCACCAAACAATTAGCCATGGCAGAGGAGTAGACTGATTTCGTATCAATTTTCAAGCTTAATTTATTTGAAAATCTCAAGATAGCAAATCCTTTGCATGTTATAACGATGTACATTACGAAGCAATTATCGGATGTTAATTGCGTGTTCTGAATTAAAGGGGATCTCTTGTCGTAGTTCTTCGTTATCTTTTGGCTCGTGAGTGGTGAAGCACTCGAAGTGAGACCAGATAAAAGAGAGTAGCGTGTAACGAGTTAAGCTCACAGTGAGTTCTGCTTGAGTGGTTCCATCTACTGGGGAATCAATGACCCACTTCACTACTCGAAAATACAATACGAACTTTTTTTGCAGATTCCACAAGATCCATCAAGGCTTTCATACTAACAAGTGAAATATTAATTTAAATTCGTTTGGATACTTTTCATGGTTATTGCTACAGAGATATTCGAGGTCTAATCCTCACATAAATTCAAGTAATTATAAAAATTATTTGCATGATGCAATGAAGATTATATATGTGGCATAAATAAAGTATATTATTCTCTAGAAAATACAAAAAAAAATTATCCCAACATTTTAATCTCTAGAAACGACAAGAGTAAAATCATTGTTGTAAAATAAGCATTGGTATGTCAGTTAAAAACTACCAAAAATCTAAAAAATAATGCGAGTGAAAATAATCCCTCTGAATTGAGTTAAAAAAGAAATATTCCATAGTGTGAACTTCATTTCTTCATTATTATTATTTTTTTATTAATTGGGATTTCATCAAACTTTGCAAAGGTGTTTGAAATGGTTAGTATTACCTAAGACACCTTACATTACTAGTTCATATCTTTCAAATGTTTGTAAATGAGTTCAAAATCAGTAAAATATTTTCTGTCGGAACACTTAAATTGCCCGTTCCAAAGACTGTGACAAGTTGAGTTAGAGTTAATAACAACCATTTGCAAATTAATGAATAAATAAATAGAAACCTTGGTTCAAATGATGGCGCATTGTTGACATTTTACTGCCATCCATTGAATATTTGCACAAGTCCTGTTTTCAGATGGTTTTTGTGAATAAAATATGACGTCACATAATGCCGAATGAAATTCCAATTATTTGGTTCTGATCCACTTATGATTAAATGCATAGATTTAGCTATTTTAATTTTATTAAAATTCATAATATTGAAAGAGTTTGTTCAAATGGATTGTGTTTATGTTATTTTAACTACTAAAAGCGATCATTAAAACATTTTAAATTCTTTAAAATGATACCCTCAAATTGTATTGCTGCGAAGAAGTAAATAGTGTACTGCAAAAAAAGCGCATACGACGTGTAGAAAAATGAATTAATTTACCTCACGGACGCGAGCGATGGATCATTTCATCAATTTCGTTCATATTTTCCAAAACAAAAAATGCAAAAATCCGTGTTGGAATAGGACTACAGGGATAAATGACACTACCGTGTTAAGGTTAAGTACATGTAAAAAGAATATTCGAATTATGAAAAATGTGAAAGAGTAAAACCACGAACTAAAATATTTTAAGAATTTACTAATTTATCCCGTCTCAAAATGGAAGTATAAATAAATAAAAGAGATGGTTAAGCATATGAAGATAGACGCGTCGTGGATCATGAGTTCAAAGGCGGTTCCAGGCAAATTCGAGATGATGGATAAAGATGAAAGAAACGCTCCACAGCGCGGTCCGCTTTGAGCAGAAGCGTAGCTATCGAGTGATCGCCCGTTCTGGAACACGATCCCAGATGCCGAGGCAAAAGCTGTAGCAAGGATTCTTTACACTCTAACGCGTAAGTTCAGTTTTTCTAATATATTTCTCTAACGTAAGTGTCTTAATTCCTAAATTGTCTCCCAGATAGCGCTCAAAGCAACCACATGATAGTTCGAAAGGAAGGAGTAATATTTTTAATTAATTTTTCCTAACGGTATTGTGTGTTTAGTCAGTAAATTGGAATCTATTACTTTGTTTTTATTCAGATATTTCTTTGCTACAGATGTTTGGTTCTCATAATCTAACTTTCAACTCCTGTAACATCTTCTTCTCTTTTCATTCTTAATAAAACAATGAAAAAAATTTCATCGATAAACTATATTTACACAAGATAACAATTTGATACTTCTTAAACTCTTAATGTCCTACAGAAACGTAGGCATAAGTTATAATATAGCGTAGTGAATACTCGATAACTTTACCGGGTGTATAATTTAATCTCCAATCACATTAGTGTTTTATATGTAACGTTTGTAGCAATTTGTTTCATTATCTAATATGGATGCATCATATTAATCCATTAAATGATCATTATTTATACAATAGCATATTACTATAGACTTCTATTGCATCTACATTTCCTTTGTATTCCTGCATTCTGTTCTAAGGCTGTTAATACTAGACGGGATGAATGCGTTTTGAACAACAAGATATCTGTAATGGAATGAAAGAGGAAATGAGAAACAACATGCATTCGCAACAAATTTTGATGCTGTGGCAATGACTTAACTCTTCCATAATTTTTCCTTTAAGGCTGAAAATCACATTAACACATTTCTAGGCATAAATTAGTCTCCACGAACATGTATACCACACTCCATCTATATTTTCAATCTCTCAAAGATTTCCTCCATATTGAAAGCTTTTACTTTTCCCATGTCATGAACGAAAACGTGGTGTGCTGTACTCTAACTCAGTGGTTCATAACATTTCTGGTCGCAGTATACCATTATCCATCAGTGGAACACGCCAAATTAATACTCCCTGAAAACACATATCATTTAATCATTTATAAACATGATTTTAAAATATAAANACGCCAAATTAATACTCCCCGAAAACACATATCATTTAATCATTTATAAACATGATTTTAAAATATAAAGGCAAAGATTGGACTACCGTACTAGCTTACAAATCCAGTAAAAGTTTGAATCAAACCTTTGACCTTGTGTTTCATTAGTTGATGTACACGATTCACGCATGAAAACATCACTGTTATTAAATGCTTTATCTATAAGAAAGTCATTATTTGTCAGAAGTGATATCCAAGAAGATATATTCACTTCGAATGGATATTTGATTAATTTAGTTAATACTGCGGAAGTAATAGAAAAATTAAACAATTAATGATAGGAATTAAGAGAAAATTAAATTTTTGTGTTACTCATCAACACTTGGTCAACAACCATCGAAGACTAGATTCTCTTAGGGAGAAGAAATATATTTGATTTTGAACACGAACTTTTTAAAAATTTAAAGCACTTGCGTTTACAAAAATTACAAATCTTACAAAGCTGGTATTATGACGCACTTATGTACTATCACCTGTTCTTCATAGAACCCACAATAAGAGTGAATCCAGGCAGCAAATAGGTAGTATAATTTGTGAACATTTGAGAGAATAGTTCTCTTTTAAATTTACGAAAAGTTGAGAAGTCAATGTTTTAGAGCATGCAACTTTGAAATTGCTACCGATATAGGAAAAAAAATTTCTAATTTTTGCACATCCTGTTACGTTCTCTAGACAGTTTATGGTGAGTGAGCATCGAAACTCGTCAGCCACACGACAGTCCAGACGTCTCGACCTTCTTGCAATTAAGTGCTCTGTAATTTTCCCAGTCTGTGCTATAATCTTCAACTACATCTTCCGCAAATCCTGTTTTCACTCGGCTTCTTAAGTATCGCAGATGAAATTAACTTAATTTTCTAAAAGATAAGAGAAATTTTAGAAATAAATTAATACTCTCTATTTCAATGTACTGTGAGAATAATTGAAAATTGATACATTCAGGAGAATACATTTAATATTCATTTTAACATTCTATCAAGCTCGTTATATTTTTATCCAATGGGAAGCTGTTTTCAACAAGTTAGCTGACTTATCAAGTTTGTAAGTGACTTTCGGTGAAAACTATTATGGATTCCAGGGTTGAGTATGATGAGTCTTTACATCATCTTGAATCGATCTCAACTACTTTTATCATTCATTAACAATATTACATATGTTATCATTCTTACGTTATCTTAAATACACTTAGGAGTATTTACGAAGCCTCAGGTATAGAAAGGAGTGCGAGCATTATTGGCGCTGCTAACCTGTAGTATTTCACATTAAACATGTAGAAAGGAAAGGTTCGAGGAAATACTTTAAGTTCTGGGTAAATTGAGCCAAGATAGTAAAAACATGCAAATTTAATTCCTAACATTAAATGTTTTCAAAAAACTGCTAATAATCACATTTAAATTCTCTACGGTTTTTTTAAATTACGTCATATTTTCAATCCGCAAATGGCCATAAATTTGATGAATTTTTAAGATTACTGATAATACATTTATAATATCAGATATTATATATTATTACAGATAATTCTTTATAATCAATTAATAAAAAAACTTGTATCAAAAAATGATATGAAAATTACGTAAAAGAGAGTATTTTCCGTAAATTTGTTTTTAAAATATTTTCTATTAAAAAAAACTAAGTTAAGTTTCGTCGTGTCTTGTTAACTCAAGTTCGAATTTATTTTTCCTCTCTTGCGATAAAAGTACAGTAGTTTTACGAAGTAGCTTACAGGTTTTTCAATGCTTTCCTAACGCACTCATCCGCTTTATACGCAAGGAAAGCTTCAAAACCGACAGTAAGAGAAATAAATTATGGTCAAGAAATTGAGCGAAAATAGATATCGACGAAATATAGGTAAAAATAATACCCAGACTTCATGGGAAATATTCCCAAGGAGACCGGGAATTTTATCAGACTCATTGATATCAATGAATTAAAAGTTTTACGCGGAATCACTCAATCCATGGAACTATATAGGATAATCTAGCGTATTGTGCAAAAAATAATCTAGAATGGTAAATATTTATCAGATTGCTAAATTCTTTAAATTTTTCCACAGAAGATTACCAATAAATATCTCTCAGTGTGGTCAAAATGCACACCCAATCTCAGAATTCCTATAGAACGCAGGACTTTTATACTCAAGTTGTCGAGAGTTTGGGCACTAAAAAAACAAAGATGTCGGACTTCAGTGGTGTTTCAGGGCAGCCACCACTAATATTTTAGAATAAAAACCCCACACTCGTTAAGACTGCCTGTGATTGTAGTTTGATATTAAAATCATCGTTTGGTAGCACCTACACATACCTTACGGGAGTACCAACGCTATGGAAACGACAAAAAGACTCCCGTAAAATGAATTTCGTTGAAAGTAGATTTAAAAAAGTAGAAAGTAAATAAGAAAGTAGAAAGTAATAAATTAAGATTTCTTCGATAATTTACGCAAAGAATTTTATAAATAAGAATGTTAATTTTGTGTTACACTACAAAGGATAAAAAAGAGCATTTTAAGGACAGGATTTCCTAGAGTTATTTCGTCAAGTTTAGTGGTTCATGAATTCAACGGATAAGATGAAAATATCACTAAGGCCAGTAGTACACGACACAGAAGGAATCAATTGAGTAGGAAGGCAGTTCTCCCAAATTTGGAAACTTTTCAGATGACAGCTAGACTATAGCACTAAGATTGATGGGAACTTTTTTTATTTAATCGAATTTTAGAATTTAATCAAATTTCAGTTCTACGAAAAATTTTCTGAAGAAGAATGTCTATTCTGAATGGACTGTCATTTTTCGTAAGGAGAAAACCGGATGGTCNGAAGGTCACTCTACGCTCAAAAATGCCAGTGAAGCGCTTTTATAATATTGTAATACATGTATCACTAATTTACGCAAACTAAAAACAATAAGAATGAAGTGGAGGTAAATGAGTTAATATACGGGTAACTCCATGCCAACTCAGTGAAGCGACCCAGAATTTCAAATTAAGGTGTTTTTCATCAGAGCGTCAAATTAAACACAAATTCACCTCCATAGACATTAAAATAGTTATATAAGATACTGCTTTTTAGCTCCTTTCAAAGCTTTCTATGTTCACTTCATGGTTTTTACCGTTCGTCACCTTTTTTCTCGTTTAACTAAATGTTCTTGATTCTTATTTGTATGTAATATCGGTCACAAAAATCAAATTTCACATGTTCAAACTGATATTTTTGGTGTAGACCATTGAATTTTGTGGAATTAGGTCACAAAATATAAAGAAATTCATATCTCATAGGGACGGAATAGTTAAAAAGCACACACTTCCAAAAACACCGGCTTAATCGCTAATCTATTTATACGACTGTCAATCTATACGGAGATATTCAAATATCGACTAGTTCTCCATGACTGAACAAGAATCCTCAACAGCTGCGCTGTTCTAAATCCTTCTCCGGTATCGAAGTAACATTGAGAGCGTCGTAATTGCTTGTTTCCCGCCCCCGCACCGGAAGGAAGGGCAGGTCGCGCCGATTTATCACCGTTGAGCTTCTCGCCTTCGCGACGGCAGCGGCGATGGCGGAAGTGCACAGTGAGCCGGAAAGAAGCAAGGGTGGTCAAAAATATTATTCCAATGACGTATACAGGAGATTTCTTCGGACCAAGTTTACAAAAAGAAAAAAAAAGAGAGAGAGAACATTTTAAATATCTTGGAAATTTACGATGGTTTTTCTCTATTTATCTCCTCAAACTCGATGAATAATACTTGGAAAAAATACAAGTACAATTGTTTGTTAAAGTATGCCTCAGAAGCTAATATTGAAGTGTATTTATAAAATATTTAAAAATTTCTTATATTTCTTTTCAGTAGAAAATACCTAATTTTGTCAACCAAGAAATTGGATTATTATCATAATTATGACTGAAAGCACCTGATACGACCACAAAATGAAAGTATATTTAGCTAAAATATGATAAAGATGAATCATAGTGTAAATGAAAAATTAATTAAATTTTTGTAACGTCATCTTGCATACGCCATCATTAATTTTGATACTACTACAATCAACGTCAATTATATAATCTAATAAGAGAAATGATACAAGATTTTCGATCTTTTATGGACGAACAAAATATATACTGTCTATAAAAGGTCGTAAGTCTTGCATTATTTTATTTTATTTTGATATTTTAATATTTTTATATTTGACCTTACAGTTGTAATTTAGACAACGAAACACCACTTTATACGTTTTTTTGGCCACATCTGACCTATTCGTGGACCATTGTGAATCTGTTGGAGCGACGGGACGCCACAACTGGAACGCGGACGCCAGTGGCGCAGCGACGCGGCGGTGCGGAAACAGACGAATTGCGCTGCGCGTCTATCTTAATTAGACGCTCGCACTGTAAAGTGGCTTCCTCGCTGCAACAAACTTTGGGAACTCGATTGCAGAAAATCATATTTTGGATGATCATTTTGTTCCAAAATATTATTCAGCATTTTAAAAATTCTCGAACCGACCAATTTGTTTTGTAAAATTATTGTTTTCAATATCACAAATATATGAAATACTCTATGAAGCTCAAATAATAACAATTATGTAACTATTGTTAATTCATTTGTACATTTTTAAATTAAGAAATTATTTTTAAACAAAGAAATCAATGGCATGGAAAATTTTTCTTAGACCTCAAATTTCTTATAATGTCATACATGCCATTTTAAATTTTGATGTATATAGAATGTGTAATCAATACAACATGAAATTAATCAATCAAATGTGGAACAGACAATCATATTCTACGGAAGTCCCAACGGTGGCGCAGGTGGTAGTGTCCCGGGTTCGATTCCCGATGGGGTCAGAAAATTTGTAGCTTTTCACATTAATGTCCCAGTTCTCATACTGAAAAGCCTACTTCCTTCCTCTATCCAGCTCCTCCTAGAATCAATAACTATCCACTTCTACTAACCCCTCCACGTGGGCCAAGTTGTTGGTAAACCCAGGTAACCGACCCACCTACTAACAAACCTATCACCCAACTCCTATCTCCTATCGCTCCATGTAGATAAGCTTCAATAGCACGCTACATTTCCCATTTACAAATACTACAATACAAAAAAAATGCTAGGAGCAACAAAGAAAATGTAGAAAATGTTGGTGTGGTATATGATTGCAAGTACGAATTGTAATAATGTATACAGACCAGACAAGAAGGATAGCTACCCGAATTAGAGAACATATGAGAATGTTGAGCAATAGTATAGATACCAGAAAGAGTGGGATTGTCAAACATTGCATAGACAATAACTATATGATGGATTTCGAGAAAGTTAAGGTAATAGATAAAGAAGAACATTATTATGGAAGACTAACTTCGGAATATATACATATCAAAATTAATAACAGGAAAATCGAAAATAACACATTTACAACAGTATTAGATAGCCTATTGTACTTGTTAAAACACGGAATGGGTGGTTTAGTGGTTAACACCCCTGCGATCAAACAGACGTCCCGGGTTCGATTCCCGGCTCGTCGCCATTTTCACCTGACCGAAAGTTATCACAAACATGAACTCGTAAGCTTTAACGTAAAAAAAAAACATCACTGATAGAAACGCACAAATTCAAAATAAATCCAAAATATCCCTAATAATAACATACGAGCTACGAATCCCCAAAGAATGATTCATTGAAGTGAACAGCTTCGCATGTACCAATATATTCAAGAGGCTGACCTTACATGTCAGCAAAACGAGGAGCGCTGGTTACCCACCTCAATAACAAACTTCTGATCTCGGTCGAGATCCGGTTCCCAGAAATTCCTGTAATTACATTGGGAGGCAAAACATCAAACAGCTGAGGCTTCGAAAACGCACACTTATATAATTCATGTGTAGTTAATTTTCTTGCATACGATATTCTCGTGTTTTACAATTGAGGATCGTCAAGAATCGTGCGTCAGAGGTGTCAGGAACAGACTTGCATTCACCCGCTTGCTCAGAGATCTATTTGCGATAACGGCTTTGTTTCCGTCGATTCTACAAATTGATTGAAATAAAATTTATCACCGAGGCATTTATTTTCTTAATTTATGTGTAGGGTAGTTTTCATATAATTTTAATTATTTATATAATTATAGTTTTTATAAATTTAACACCTTATTTACGGAAACCGAACAATTCTAAGTTCAGAGAGAGGTAAATGATTTTGGGTTCATTTTTATGATATTCCTACATAGCTTCTTAAAGTTTTTTATTAACATTTCTTAAAAATGGAAATGTATGAAAGTAGCTTTACATTTTGGAAGAATTGGAAGAATATACAAAGAAAGGGACCGCAAAACAAAACAGATGAGTCAGATATTACAAGATCAAAAACCTTCTTTGCGAGTTATAGATGCTGCACAAGGAGAATTTTGTGAGATTCGTACTTCAGACGGCAAAGTTTTGCGCTTCCACAGGGTTTTAACGAACACTAACAAATTTCTGTTCGTATGTGACTGGTCAAACTGATTTAGAATAGCGTAAGGTCTCTTCACACAATTTCACCAAATTATATTAATATCGATCTAAGGGAATAGAATGGCATGGCTGACAACCTTTCGAAGTTTGCTATGTAGATAGCCCAATACATTTATATCACCAAACTATCTGTGTGATAGAAATACTTCTATCTTGAAAAACAATCTCCCTCAACTATTTAATTCTCAATATACTATATAATATTCTAAATTGTATTTCATTTTGTGAAGAGTAAAAGCTTTCTCGGACTAATAAATTTCAATATTCCTGTTTGAATTAATTAAAGTTACACAAATATCTATGGATTACAATCAGTCCGTACAAGATGACAAAATGCTTTCAATGTTTTCACAACTAACATAACATACAAGTTCGCAAGTGAACACATTATTACCGGAGAGTTGAACCTTCCGAACTCGTTAGCATGGCGTGCTACAACCTGGAGGCAATCGGTGATGGAATACTGCGGTAGTATCTTGTTACTGTAAATTGTAGCTCCTGCAGATTCACATGTGATCATGGAGTGAGGTAGGTCATTGAGCGATTCTTTTTCTCAAATTTATGAGTCGAATGCTACGAGTGATCAATTTCTCTGATCAAGGTTTCCTGGATCATACAGTATTGGAAACCGCAGAAGTTCATGAACGGGTTCGCTGCTGATTCGTAGAGGATCTTTTCCCGATTGTGAAATGGAAGATCATGTAATTCACATTTTTATCCTTATGGATATTAATAATACTACGATTGGATATTGCGTTTTGCCCTCCTGGCCCGGGTTTTTCTCCGATTTTCCTTCGGGTGGATTTTATATACAGTTTCTCTAGGCACTCTCTAGGGCGGAGGTCAATAGTAATAATTAATCTCGAATGTAGAGTTATTTTAATACTCACGATATATGAACAATATATTCCAAGTAATCCATAGTTCGACAACGTTACGTACTTGTAAACATATTTTTATGTTTGTTTAAATATAAATTTGTTGGTATTCTGCTGATATTATCACATGCAGCTAACTTTTTATTTTTATCTTAGAAGTATACCGAAATGTTAAATCCACCTTTGCCTTAGAGCCCTTGATCGGAATTTATGTGGAAGTTGTTTCTGAGAGTAAATTAGTTTATTGTCCTCCACATGGTCATACGCATTTTGTAACTATTTTTGACAACAAATTTTACGTTTTTAAAGAAAGCTTTACGTTTTAATTTCTTTGAATTTACTCTTTATTCCCTGACTTTCTTAGTCTGAAGTCTTTATATTTGTAAAATCGAAACTATGTTTCTCTTTCACAACGTTTTGTGCTAATTGAGGAAGAGATTTAAAAAATCATTTTTGTGCTGAATATTATTAATGTTTTTACATGTTTTTCTTATACACACCTATTTGCGATCTACACATGACTCAGAGTAAATGACATCTTTTTTATTATCATGGTGAATTGGTTGTCAAGTTTTTGAGTTCACAATTAAGTCACTTACTCATATTACCGGATACTTATTGAAGATTTCTTGATTTCACCCAAAATTGAATCAGGAACAAACTTTGAAAAACGTGGCTGGAAAGTAATCTTGTGACAAGGCGATAACAAGTAAATATCGAACCAAATGAAATGTTAAAATAAATGTGACTTATATTTATTATTTCCAGTTCTAACATTAATTGTAAATGAATTCTTTTCAAATGTTTGAAGTCTATTTTTTTTCAACAGGGAAGAAAAAGTGAAAAGATTTTGAAGACTGATTCACTGATTTAAAGACACCAGAGTCAAACTCATTCGACCTTGTCGCCTGCTCTGTCAGGAAATGTCATTTCAATGCAGTACTTAAATGAAGAGCATGGAAGGAAGTTGCTAAGAAATCAATCTGCATTTTACGTAGACAAAGAAATAAGAATCCGCAATCACGGGAACAAACGATTTTGCAATATATTGATGATAATGGAATAGGTTTGAATGGGAATGAGTCTGTAGATGAAACGTATGAAAATCAATTTCTCAAACTTACATTATACAATATATTTAATAAAACAAGTGGTGAAAAAATCAGTTGTGAGAAGTGTACCCTTGTGTTACATCTTTCGCTCTCGCTTTACAATTATATTCCGAAAACACGTCTACTCTTGTGAGCGAAATATTCTGTTTTATATCATCTCACCCGAGAATGATATGTCGGAGGTATTCTTCTCCCAACGGAGAAACAGATAGCAATGTACATCCATTTTGAAGCACACACGTACCTTGAGCAGTTGCTGAAGAAAAGAAAGTTATGGTACGTCTGATGATAAATGAAATAGTCATAAAAAAGGGAATCATCGGAAACCAACATTTTCAAAACAATGCAGTAACCAATGAAACGTTACAAAATATTTTAAGGTCAATGGTAACCACACCTCACCTACATCATTTGTGTACTTTGTCCATAATCTGTTAGATGTTTTAACCCAAGAATTAGCGGTTTGCAATGTTACGTTCTATCTAATGATCTAATTCTAATACAGTTACTTGACCAGCAACGATACTCAAACCTTCGTGTGACGAAGGATAGGATTTGTGTAAACTATAACTAAACATGAATAGTGAAGTTTTAGAAACTTTCAATTCCTTCCCAATATGAACATTTGATGAGCGCTCTTCAGGGTCGTTTGACAGTGAAGTTAGAACGACTTTAAAACAATGTCATATAATTGTACTATTTTCGTCTACTTGATAACTCTACTATAAAAATATTCTAGTTCTGTTGTTAAATATATTAAAAAACCTTGAGAAGGACTGCATAATATTGTGATTGTTTTTTATCTCACGCCCTTAATAATAAATTTATTGTCAAAAAACAGTACAGACTGCGTATATACCGNCTTTAAAACAATGTCATAATTGTACAATTTTCGTCTACTTCATAACTCTAGTTTAAAAATATTCTAGTTCTGTTGTTAAATAAATTTAAAAACCTTGATATGGACTGCATAATATTGTGATTGTTTTTTATCTCACGCCCTTAATATAATCCGTTGTCGTGTTGCCATGTTTAATATTTGTTATCCCTGAGGAAGGACCCAACCAAGCGTCCTTGAATCTTTGAGAATTGAAAAAAACATCACTGTATCACACTCACAATAAACATTGTGTTGTCTTAAGATCATACTTAACAATGCAAAAGTCACGTAGACCTTCTTGCATCGTAATTTACTGAACTAAGGTGTTGAGTGATTTCATGTAGGTGGTATATCACAAAATAGAGCAACCCTGTCAAAATGTGTGATTCAGTTTGTGCATAGTTGGCTATAAATTATGACATAATTTAATTCCACCAACTTTTTTTCTAGTTTTTATGTATATAAAAATACATCAAGAGAGAAATCTATATGATAAAATAATGAATTTGGTAGTAATGTTCGGAACTAAACGTCATATTAGATGATGAATTGTATTGTGAGTTCTAAAATCGTTACAGTAACTCCTACAAATTCTCCTTCTTCTACTTAAAGAAACCTTAACGACAGTGAATCGTGTCACATAACTTACTCTCAGTAGACGTATAAATTGTTACTTCAAATAATGCTTCTTTTGATTTTCATTCGAGAAATACATTAAATATTATCATTCCAACCATTTGAAGGAGTGAATACTGCAGGGAACAAGCGTATATTTTCTGATAGAAAGAGTTTGAATAAAGTTCCCGAATTAACGTAAGGTCTAATGCCGCACGAAACGTTTTAAAGAAGAAAAATGTTAAGTAAAATAACGTTAAATANCCGAATTAACGTAAGGTCTAATGCCGCACGAAACGTTTTAAAGAAGAAAAATGTTAAGTAAAATAACGTTAAATACACTTAAGAAAAAATAAAATTGAAAATTGAACAAATTAACACTTAAAAAAATTATTATACTATGCATGAAAATCTAATAAACAAAGCAGCAAATATGATCACTAACGTACGAAAATTGTCTACCAGATGGCAGCAGAATTTCGTGTATTTCACGCCTGGGAGTTGAATGCGGTTGTTGGATTCGCACTTAGCCGCTAGGCAGTGTGCGGGTGGAAGTGGCGGGGAGAGGATTGTTTCGTGGAAGGGATTACCACGACTGGGTCAAGCCTCATTCCGGTTTTAGAAGCAGAGGGAGAATATGCTTATTCTATACAACAACAAACAGATTGATCCGTTTGTGTAATTCAATCCGAAGAGGAAATATGAAGAGAAAGTTCTGTAGAAATGATGCTTTTAATAAATTATGGTGATATTCGCTTGTCTAAAAGTACAAAGATTGCTAAGGAAAAAAAGAAATTACATATTACTGTCGTAAGTCTTATTTCCTTTATCAAATTCAAATGAATTTGAAAGGGAAAAATCACAAATTTTATTTTAAATCTCTGAATCTGTGATTTGAAAACTATTGGAGTACATAAATGTATATTATTAATAAAATATTAAACACTTCCAATTTGTTTGTACAAAGTTAAATTATGAAATAACCAACTATTAAGAACTAGAATATTTTGCATTTGGAAGGAAAGGGAGTTTGTTTTCGCCACTCAGTAAAATAATTCATTATTGTTATTGCACTAACAGCTCTACGACCTTTAAAACGCATTTTTCTTTTGCGTCGCATATTGAACAGGAAATACAGCTATAGTTATAACAGTAATAGATATATTTCGGTGTTTCATTGTGTCTCATAAATTTACAAGAAAGCTGAACATTCTTCTAGATAAAATGAAGCTAGAGGTTACATTCACAAGCATACCATTTAAACCGTTATACGCGATTAGTATAAATGTGCCTAAAATTTAGTAACATATATTCGTTTCATATATTATTCGTGTCACTAGGTAAAATACTACAATTTACGAGTAGTTGTCGGTTTTAGTTTGGTTCAAAGAATAACGATATAATTTCTGGAGTTTTGATAATATCTATTCTAACTCTAAAATTCGAATTCAAAATCTATGATCATTTAAGCTAGCAAGTATGAGCCTCTCCCCTTCATAATAATTCATTATGAATTTCTATGCTTTAAATACTTACTTACTAACTAACCCTAATGTAATTTTCCTTAAAACCTTTTAAGTATGAATCAAATTCAAGGTCGCAGTTTACGATAGGAAGTACGAATGATCGTATTACGAGGTTACTGCTTACATGATTCCAATGTTAGCTTTAATATTGGAAAACAAAATTTTTCAGCTAAATATTATTTTAAGTCACGTGATAACTAATATTGTGACCTATTCTAGCAACGTGGATGTGTTTGCATTGATCGATCTTACACAAAATATACGTCTCTTTAAAATCAAAAGACCAGATATAAAATATAAATATTATTTGTTTTGTTCACACAAATACCTTCAAGAACTGGATCAGCATGTGTAAAATGTGACAGCTTCAGCAAAATTCGGTGCGTCAATCTCATTGGTGTTCACGTTTCCTTTGACGATTCCAGAATACATCTGAAGATAATTATGTAATGCACACTCCGTGATCAATTGTGAAAGCACTGTTG
>NNCF01130778.1:264709-275213 GCA_002313205.1 Laupala kohalensis | reverse complement strand
AATAATAATAATAATAATGGTTTTAAAATATGTTTTGTTTTCTACGTTGTATGGAACTTTTACCCCACATAAACTACTGTAACTAATAGAAAACTAAAAATATTCAGAAAAGTAAAAATGAGACGGAAACCTTATTTTACAAATTACGAAATAAAATTAAATATTTATGCAATACAGAAAATACAATGGAAATACATTCTGGAGAAAACACTCACACAGTATCCGAAGTAAGATTAAAGTATTCTGTTTATTATGATTCAAATTACGCGCTCGTACTCTGAGAAATGGAACTTCATAGTGCAGACAGGATTTAAAACTGATTTTTCGTGTTATAATTTAAAATACTTAAGGCATCAAAGACATTCAAACAAAAAGTTATGAGAATAAAGGAACATGAAAAAATGGTCAAAACCATTTTTGTGGTATTATATTACTTATGTTTATTAAAATTTTATGTGATTTTGGAACTGAATGACCCGTATCTATGTAAATATATTTATGCTATTGATAAAAATTGTTGTACTGATTTAAGTTTTCGAGAAACTCGAGTCTGTATATTCAGGAACAAATAAGACTAAAAATAGATCGAGAGAGACGTAAAAATAGATCGAGAGAGACGAAAACAGGTAAAGTGGATTTTAAAATACGAATATTTTAAACAGAGAATGAAAATACATAATTAAGAACCAACGATAAATTGATACCAACTCGATTTCGTGACTGTCACAACAGTGCTACGTACAGCAGCGCACACAGAATGTAATAAACAAACACTAGCAGCCAATAGGAGATGGGTGAACACGATCTTGCAGCCATCTATTGAGCGCTACAGTAAATATCTAGAGATGGGTAGACGGTGGCGATGTCTGGTTGAAATTGGTGCGCACTGCTACAAGCTTCAAACCTCAGACATTTTCCCCTACCTTCTTTCCTCACCCTGCTGTCACTTATCTGGATTCTTCTTGAAGTAATTGATTGTCATGTGTTTAAACGTTGCTATGATGGAATGTTTAGGAATGCGATCTTGCAACAAGCAAGACACGCGTTCTTGCCCTTTCCGCATTTATGTTCCTCTATACATAAACCGGTATGTATTTATGTGTAACAAAATATTGCTTCATTGTTAATTAAGTCATTATAAGACTCGCGTCGAAATATTTTGAGGTATTCAT
Organism: Laupala kohalensis; assembly: GCA_002313205.1. Taxonomy (NCBI): domain Eukaryota; kingdom Metazoa; phylum Arthropoda; class Insecta; order Orthoptera; family Trigonidiidae; genus Laupala; species Laupala kohalensis. The sequence goes on along the minus strand of NNCF01130778.1, from coordinate 274,041 downwards.
CAGTCAAAAATGTTCAAATACAAAACTATAAATTTTAGATATTCCGTCTGTATCAGTTTGTTAAATTCGATGAGTAATATGTCTGAAATAATACATTTGTTGTAATTTGGCTCTCAATATAATATTGAAGCATAATCCTAATCTCGGAACATTTTATCAAGAATTTTTAATTGTTCATTTTTATTTTATGCTATAATGGTTAGTTTTCGTATTTATTTTTATATGGAATTGTTTTACTTGTATATGTAGTTAATTTGTTTTCAGTTTGTTACCTAGATAAAATTAATATACTTCTTTTTATAATTCAATCAGTATGCAACTATTGAAAATTGTGATATTCAATAAAAATAGTCTACACCCAAGGTGGAAATAAATATTACAATCTTCATTGTTATTCATCAATTATCATTCAATAAATATTAGTTAACGTATATATTAGTTAGGTTTTAGTAATTTTGTCATGGTCACCATATATTGAAAAAAGGAAGAATTTTGTTTCCAGATTGCAGAAATATTTTCTAACAATGCTGATTTGAGTACATTGGGAGCTTGGCTGTCATTTTATTGTAACTTCTGATTGTCGTAAAAATGACAAGTGAAAAAGAAATTGGCTATGCCAACGCATATAACCTTGCAGAAATATTATTTATACTATGGGAATATATTTCATGAATTCTGAAGGCAGATACTTGCTTAAAATCTCAAATTAAGTCAAGGTCTCATGTGCTATTTGGGAAAACATTTAATGCAGACTGGGTGAGATTCATGTCTTGGAGATATTTTCCTGGACCAATGTGCAGAATATGTAATGAGACGAATTTGTTGGTCTCCTTTAAGTTGATCATATTTCGAGAATTCGTTTTGGTATATTCTTACAATTAATCTTTGATCTCTTTTTTTTTTTTTTTTTTTTTTGTTGGGGCTTTAGGGCTCGTCAACATCGAGGTCATTAGAGCCCATTCAGCTCGGATACAGCGGAAAAATAGACTGTCCTCAATCGAGAATGATGGTTCTTGATGTATTTCAAGACATTGAATTATCGATGTAATTTCAATTTGTGTAATGTAACCGTAATATGACGTAAACGGAACAGGAATTCGGAAGGGAATTGATTACGCAAAAAAAAAGAAATGGAAACAAAGGATGCACTCTGAAATTCACATTTATTCTTATTCAATTGAGCAGTTGTAGAAACAGATTGTCGTCAACAAACATACCACAATGTCTTGTATCGTCAGTCTTATCTTAAATGTTCATTAAGACGTATCACATTTATGAGGGTCTGGTCTATTACGTTGGGTTTGGTTACTGTGACAAGCTAATAAATAATGTAATAGGTTTATATGTTCAGTAATTACTTCTGAAAATTATGTTAATTTTATAGTCTTTGTTGTCAAATTACATCTGGTTCTGTTTTCATTGTTACTGTGAGAATTTTACGTAGATCGTCGGAGTAGTCTGTTTCAAAGGCACCGATTTGTCGGATATATTTGAAGTTGGTCGGCCAGTTAATGAGTCGATTAATAAATTAATTAATAAATAGAGCGTTGTAAAAACACAACTTGATATCGTTTCCAAAATGCAATAAATTATTGAATTCGCAAAATTCCATATAAATTAACGGGACGAAACTGTATTTACAAAGAATGAAAGTCCTGTTCTATGTTCCGAAAGACTTAAATACGACTACGAATGCGACCTAATCTAGGACAAGCGTGGGAAGCGCGGCGTTGTGGCGTGCAGGCGTGAATCATCTCTCATTTACAGCAACCGAACGCTTTCAATCTCCATACTTATGTGCGCAGCGTCCGATTTACAACGTGGGTGGGGGGATGCCCGTGAACCCCCTCAAGAGTGATCCTCCCAGTCCGACATCTAGCGGCGACGCGGCGAACCGCGTCCACTAGCAGGAACCCTATCCCTCTCATGTGTGGGCTATCACTGCCGACATCTAAGCAGAGCTGCGAGGAGGAGAGGAGAAAGAGAGAGAAAAATAAACCATGAAACCGTAGCGAAGTTTCGCGTGCGAGACGGCCATTATCAAGTGTAGGAAGCGTGCATCTGCGCATGCTCATTCAACGCACGGTAGAGTGGAACGTTCCGGTCATATCTCGGCCACGCACTTTTGCATGACGATTCCACCTAATTTTTGGTCTTTCACGGGGTGTGGGTCCTCCGTCATTGCTGAGGGTAGGGGTATACTGGGCGGAGATCTTGCTCTTCTTCGTAGCTGTTGTTGTTGTCGTATTGGTAGTCCGCTTGCTGCGTCTGCTGCTGTTGTTGTTGTTGGTCGGGTGGGTGGTAGTGGGGGATCTCGTGTTGGTGATGGTGGTGGCGACTGTGTCGCAGCTCCAGATGAGGGACGTGCACATGGGGGTAAGGCGGGTGGGCGCTGTACGCCAGCAAGTGCGCGTCTCCATGCGCGTGGGCCAGCGTCGGGTCCATGCTGCGTTTGTAGTGACCGCCGCCGCCGCCGCCACCGCCGCCGCCGCCGCCGCCGCTGCTGTCGAAGTGTCCGCCGCCGTAGTCGTGGCCGGTTGAGTAGCTCTGGGATTGGGAGACGTGCGGGTGTTTCACGATCTCATATGTCACCTGTGGACAGAAGACACGGCCGCCGAGGCGGCATGTAGAAGAGAATTCCTCGACACGTTTTCTTTGAAAAGTACATTAATTCAGTTTTATTAGTCGGTCCGTACTAACACGAGAGTACCAATCAGTGGATTCATATATCGTGAAGGGCATACAAACAAACATTTCGTCTTAAAGTTAAACATATGTATTTAACGTAATAATTCATAGAAGTATATCATACCGTAAGTAGTGCCCCCTGGAAGGCATGGACTTCATAAGTTTCCAATTCACTTCGTGTTTCAAAACAAATATTAAGCGAAATAGTGTATAGTCCAAAAATGTAAGATCATTATTCCTTTCCCTCTCCAGAAAATATTTTTGGTGAAGATTCTTCATTTGTAATCATTGGTTAAGAATGTCGGGAAACATGATATTTACCAAAAGTTACCTTTTAGAAATAAGTCATAGATTTCGAACTTAAAATTTTCAGACGTATTGATCAAGTTCACTTTGTTCCACATGTGCATTAAGGAAATAGAAGACGCCACCGGAAGCGCTAAGGAAGTTAAGTAGGGTAGTCTGGCATATACTGTATTGATTCAGAATTAGAAGCTGACCCGATAAACTTAATAGTTAGAATACAGGTAATTAACGTTCTAAACGTCGTGAATAAAAATTGCAAAGAAAATGAAACAGATCGTGACATTAAAAACAATCCAAAATAGCAATAAAATGAATTTTTATAATTTACATAAAAAGAAAATTTCCTATAAAATCTTTCTGTAAAGAATACTGAATAATTCCCGCTCACATTTAGAAATTACTAAAATCGGAGACTTTCACACTACACTAATTTTTTTTGCTCATTTAAAGAAATAATTCTTTTACAACATTCAGCGATTTAAAATAACTACTTCTTGTCGAAAAAGGAGATACAAATCGTGTATGACCTCGTGGAGGACAAAATTATAGTTTGCTATCCGGAAGCAAGAAACGGACCATCCCATCAAATAGCCGAATATTAGTGGTGGATTTCTACTCCCCGAAGTGAAATCATATCATACGTCCTACTAAGAAGAACAAATATTTGTTACTTCAGCAATTTGGTGGAAGCACTGACAACATACCAAATTTAGCAAGTGCTTTTTTTTAGTTACCGAGCTCACAGTTTTTTCTCCTCCCTCCTATGTGTCTATCGCACTTGCCTGACAGTTGTTTGGAATAGATTGAATAAGAGGAGTAAGTTTATTTTATAGTTCTGATTTCATTGGTCATTCAAAATGATAATTACGTTCATCTTAGCAATCATGGAAGTATTTCCTCAAATTCAATCGGACGTTAGAAATTAAGAAAGTATTGGGTCCTTGGCAATAGAGGAAGCGACGGAGTACGTGACAATAGTAAGTACTGCGGGTAGCTTTCATGCGCCTGAATGACAGATTGATAGATATAGTAAAAACCCTCCCATTCAAACTAATTTTGTAATGTTATTGTAAATATTTTTAAAGTGGTTAGGCGGAAGAGTATACCTCGGTCTGAGTCTCTCCACTAATAATGTCATTTATTTATTCATTTTTTATTTATTTATGAAGAATATACGACAAAGTGACATTACTCACATGCAAGACGTTTTTGTGGCAGACATATTTGTTCTCCGGTTTACAGAATACTCTAACGAATGATGATAACTCAAACGTCAAGACTAAGACGTAGGGAATTGTCTTTCATGTGTATAGACGGGTAACTTTCAGCGTATCAACTGCTCAACAACAGCATAACATCTCTTTTTAGAGCATGTTCGAAGTAGGGATGGTAATTTCATTTCATATTTATAGTTTTATAATTCAAAGTCTAATTGATCATGAAGATTTGATTCGTGTTTAGGTGAACATGAGAACAAATTATATCGGGACTTCGTAATTAGATCTATTGCTATTGTTCACTATTATTATCTATTAGTCCACTATTACTTCAAAATGAAGCAATAATTCTTTTGATTGAATTTACACCCACACGCATTTCTTAAATATGACATTATTAATCATGTTAGAATATACCACGTTTCTTTCTTTGGCATTAGAATCCTACCACATAACCTTCATTTAACAGATTTCAGTAAATAATCAATACATTCGAACAGTTACAAAGACGTTTTGTAAGGAACCAATTTCTTTAATACTTTCCCCAAATTCTCGCAGATTTATATGTTTCTTATCATAAGCAGGATCTCACAGTGAATTCGAAAGATGATTTACAGGATATTTCAACGATTAACTGCGTATGTTCCATATTGACTTGAGTTAATTTGTTCACTTCCAATAAATTCTTAATTGGCCAACATATATTTGACGGACGTATACAAAATTAACTAACTAAGATTCCTTTACTAAGAATTTCTCTACTCCCTTTAAATGTTTAGCGTTTTCTTTATATCTCATCAATAATTATTCTTTTATAAATATCAGATTGCAAAGAAAATCATGTGTACAATTCGTGTTTATAAAGTTGCAACTAATATTCGAGGTACTTCAAAGTCTCTTGTTAAATATTAAAAGAATTCATTACTTCATAATCATTATTTTAAAGAAAAATAATCTACAAAAGAAAATCCCATAGGAACAATTTTCACTTTCTAATATTAAAATATTAAAAAATTAACATGAATGGTGACTTTTGAAGCTTCTTATTAATTCCTAAAGAGAAATACTCCATATGTTTATTGATTTATAACTACTTATACCTATTGAACAACGTTTTCAGTATACAAACAAAGAGTTATATATATAAATATGAGTATTTCCAAAATATAAGATGCACTTCAATATAATTTCCTGCGTTTGTTCATTTTATGATTCGCAAGTCTTCCTAGACCAATCTGAAAAACATTTTTATTTATTCGGTATTATGAGAATGTCAAAATTGTTCGAACATTCGATTACTATCCACAGAAATTTCATTAGTTTAAATATTAGCTTGAAAAATGTACTGATATATCAAATAATTAAAAAACGTTCAATGAGTGATAAAATGTGAAATTTATGTTTCATTTTCCAGCTTTAGAAATGTTAAAGTTAGTTCTTGAGCGCAATTGACAAAATTATTTCTTTAACATCGATTAAAAGAATCTATAATGATTGAAATTGAATTCTGATTTGGCAAGCCGGAAAATCCAAAAAAACAAGAAGAAAGTTATACTTTAATTATAAAAAATATTCGAGATATTTCTACCAGATGCCTTTAAAAATATCGTTTAATATATTATCTCTACATCACGAAAATACATGAAACTGGTTTGGTAAGGGAACTAAAAAGACTGTGAATGTATAAATATTACTTAATTTTGCATTAAGATAAAATAATTGTACTAATTCTCATGATTAAATAAGGAAATTTAAAAAACTTAAAAGTAAACAAAATCTTCATAATTTACGATGAAAGTTTTTCTTTTCTTTTTTTCATTAACTTTCTTGTTACAGATATTTACATCTATTTTATACACTAAAAAACTAAAAAAAACAGTTAGGGAAGAGTTGCTCACTTTTACCCTTCAAATGTACATGAAGGAGAGAGACACAAGCCAATCCGTTCAATAATTGTACGCCAAGATAATATGCATTTGAAAAAATATGCATTGTCCCAATATTTAATTTTTCTTTTCTCCCAACAGATTAATTGAACGAATGGGATTTTAATCATGAATGACGAGTTGGCTTGAATGTTAATAATTTGACTAACAGCACTACTGTAAGCTGGTGAAGCGAAAAGCGAAGAGGTGCGACAGATTCTCAAGAGTATTTCATGTTATCATATAGAGGAGTTTTATTTGTTGGGTGCTGTATAGACCTTTTTGCGCAAAAGCAGTGATATTCCATATCGCAAATACTAAATCGTTATACAAATAAATTAACATAATATAGCTGTTGCCAAATTTATAATTTGTGAATATTAACTCAGAACAATGTGTCATTTTTATCATGTTTGGTGTTTTATTCGGCACCAACTACATTGATCCGTCCATAAAAAACTCGTCAGAAATAAATAAGGTTTGAATTGTAAATTTTGCAAAGCCATTTTATTTTTAGTTTGAAATAAATTTTTTAACGAGAATTTTATCTTGCGTGTCTCGAATTTGATCAAAGAAATTTTTTATATATAACTGCGCAGATTTTATATGCTGTATGATTTTTTGTTAGGCTTTACAATAGTTTAAATTCAATAGAACAGCTATATCAAACATGCAACTTACATCAGTTATCGACTTTTTCAAAAATGTGTGAAATTTTTATTTTATTTTATTATTATACAAGTTTATATTATTATAAAATTGTTATTGATGTAAGAAGTGACAAATTTTTGTCCAAAGTGAAGTCGTACTTCCGAGCCTACGTTGGCCCGATGAAATTCCGAATAAAACGACATTCGATATTTTATATAGGAAGCGGTTAGTCAAAATACATACCAAAAACATTTAAACTTAATATTATGAAATGATTTTTCTTTTGCATTAATTGAAATTGTAAATGTTCGAAAAATTTAGTTTCAATTTGGATTGTAGATGAGAATACAGAGGGATTTTGTCCAATATTTAAGTGCAACAACCCAAGTTAGCCACAAAACCCATTTCAGTTGGATATAGCTGCTCTAGAATTTTCCATGGACGGCGTAACAATACAAACAAAAGAAAGCAAAAAATAATAATTTCACAATACGACTAGAGCATGCGATGTGGATGTGACCAGTGTGTACCTTCGTGTCCAACCAGGAACTGTGTTAGGTTGCCAGATGAGGAAGGCTTAGTATACCTTCTCTTCCCCGTGGCCTCCATGCGACAGCTTCTTAAGGGCCACGATGGCGGAAAGGACCAGGGCGATCTTGGCGACCATGAGCGCCTTGCCCGCCATTAGGGCCACGCCCTTCCACGCCATGGCCATGAGACCTCCCTTCATCATGAGGCCCAACAGCAGAGCACCTCCGTACTTCTTGAAACCCTTACGCCGCCGACCTGCAGGGCACAGCAAGAAACACAGCGTTGGCCTTGAGACACTTCAACTGGAAGACAGATCTGAATACTCCGATAAAAAACGATATGTATTTAGAACAAATTGCCAATTCCGGTCGCGGAAGCTACATTCACAAAAAAATGTTGATAACGGTATCTATGTATAACTACGCATATACGATTATGACAAAAATGAACTTAAAGAACGATCCGATACTGGGCTACCCCTCGACCATGGAACCATCTTAAAGGGAAGAATATAATATACTGTCAATATATCTTATAGCCATACTAAAAATTTTAGCCATTTTTAAAACCCGAATTAAATTATGTTTCGATATTACGAGCTATAATTTAGATTCAATAGTTAAATTATTTCAGATTCAATACGAGAAGATTTCTTTCTTTGAAGACGCATAATTTTTCCACTAAAGACGACTTAACTAAGAACACAAGAATACGTTGTTTTTTTGGAAACAATGGCATTATTACCAAATAAAGCGCTGCATTAGTTCAACTTCACGGCAGAAAATTATTCTCCATTTGCTTACTGCCGAATAAAGAAAACTATGTCAGTACTTCTTTAATTCTTCACGCTCTCTTGGGCAGTAATGTTCCTCCCAAAAACCACTCTCTACTTTAATGTTTCATGAAATGGACTAACTTCAGGGAACGACATATTAATTTGCAGACATTTTTTCATCATCTTCACGCTTCGTGGTTTCGATATGCTTGGATGGTTTTGACAAATTATTTGCATACGTCATGATTTCAAATGAATATTGTGTAGGGAACATTAAGGCACATGACCTATTTCCGAGCAAAGAAATATACTTCATCTTAAACTGTCGGAAGATTATCTTTTTTTGTTATAACTCCTCTATTTACGCTTTCAAATATTTTAGTGTACGATTTAATTAAGAATGAGACTTTGCAAGAAAAAGAGGTAAAATCTGTAATATTCTATCGTGAAGGAACAGAGAAGTGGTATGAAAATCCTTAAACTTTTTCTGGTACAAAGAAAATATTCTGGGTTTGACGACGGTCATAATTCAACGTCTTAACTGGAACTACTAAGAATATATCCCATTACTTTCATTATTTCTTTGATTTGTTTCTAGAGCAATTACCTTTTTCACCTATTTTAATAATAGACTACAAAAATATTTATCCAAACAAAATACGGTACTTTTATGTTTAATTCCTAGATAAAAAGTTCTTCTGATGAATTCAAAGTAACAGGGAAGAAAACTATGAATTAAGTAGAAGTTTATTTAATGTTCACGCTAATGGTAATGCCCCATAAAAGTGACAAGGACAAGAAATAACCTTGAATAAATTCCTCGTATCTCAGGATGATGGAGCATAAATAACGCAGAGTGGATAATTAAGTATTAACATTGACCAATTTTTTTAATTGAATGGAAAACATTCAGCTATAATACTATACTAAAATCACTGACCGTATAAATATTGAACTGAAAAATATACAAAATATTTAAAAAATTATACCGGTTTTTGCAAAAGTCTCAATTTTGTATTATTCCTCAAATGAAGCACAAATTGTAGGAATAATAGTTTTGTAGAAACTTCTTTACTAATTAGGTCAAAACGCAATTAGAATTACAAATGTATTTTGAATTACAAAATAGATTTCTCACTTGAGGAGAAAGCGCTCCAAATTAAAGAAAAAGTTTAATTGTAAGTTTATCTTGACAGGTACTTATATGAATTATTTCCCTCGTATTTACAACGCTAAAAA
>NNCF01130778.1:243522-264576 GCA_002313205.1 Laupala kohalensis | reverse complement strand
TACAGAGGGACATTTGTTCGAGTATATCTTCACTCGTTAAAACCTTTTTTTTTTTTCAGAAATTTCGAGATATAGAAACTGTAGTAAAAATTACCAACAAATAAAAATTCAGTACACAGCATTTATATATAAAAGTAATTCGATAAGTGATACTTGGTACCTCAAAGAAGAAAAAAAACGTTCTCATGAGACCAATAAAACAATCTAAAAATTGTCGTATTTCGTATAACTGATTTAAAAAGAGGTGCAAACAGAAATTTAGTAAATTATTGAGACATTTTTGATTTACAATTTGTCAGAAAATAGATACGTGACTTTAATTTGCAGTTAACATTCCAATACTTGTTTAAACTAAAGTCGATGCGAAGTATCACTTATTGGGCGACAATACGTTATTTTAAAATAAGAAATATAAACAAAAAATTTTTTTTAACAGACGGTATGCAAAAAATTTCGATATTATTCCAAACTTCCCATGCAACTACTTAAGTATTAAATATACTAGTGATAAAGACGTTATTTTGAGATAACTAAATAAATCAGATGTGCCATTGGGGGTGTAATTTAAAAGAAACTAAAATTGATCCATGCAAAAGCTGTAGAAGTCTTGGTGCATAAATAATTTACCATAAGAAGTAAATTTCTATTCATTAGATTCAAACCGCTACAATTACTTTACGGAAATTTAAGAATAGGAGTGTTGTAAGTTGGAAAAGTGATAAGAGAGAAAATGAAGTATCCTCACCTTCTTGCAAGGCGGAGTCTTCCCCTTCCTCAGAGTCATCTTCTGCTTCGTTGTATTCCCCATCATCTCCCAGCAGCCGCGCTGTGTCCATCCTGAGGGTATGGCCTTGGAAGAAGCGGTCCAGCCGATCCAGCAACAAATTATCCAGTTCCCTCTGGCGACTGGCCGGTTCCCTAGGGAGCGCGGCTTCGTCCAGGAGAGGTGCATCCGACATCCCTCTTCCAGATCGGGATTCCTCCTTCACGAAGGACAATCCTCCCAGAACCGGAACCTTCTCCAGACGCAAGGCTCGATCGGCGGACCGCAAGGCTCTCAACTTGAGACACGACACCCAATCGGACTGTTGCTCGCAGCTCTGATACGCGTTGTACATCACTGACAATCCGTTGCTGAACATGTCCCAATCGCCGGAGACATCTCTGGCGGTGGAGGCGTTCTCTTCCGCTGCAGCCGAAGACAGATTCCTGAAGAGCAATCCGGTGACGAGCACGACCAATGCGTGGAGGGCCGCCATTTCGAGGATCCCTTGGATGGCGACTGGTCCTTGGACACCTTAGTTCTGTTCCTTTTGTGTGCGCACTGCTGTTCCCCGGATGCCGGTGTGTGAAGAACGATGATACCCGTACGAGCACCGGGCAGTGAATGCTCTCAAACGAAGCAACCAGCCGTATTAATACCCTTGTTAGGGAGGAGTAATCCTCAGCGAAGCTATGCGCCTCGCCGCCCAGACGTTTTGGAGCGTGTTAAAGCCAGACACATATCTCGCATCCACCGACCACGTTCCAGGTTAGGGCACAACTGGGATATTGCTGGGAGCACGCGTGCCTCTTCAACGTGTGTGGGTGTGTTCGTGTGTTTATGTCGGCGCACTAATTAGGCCGTCGGCGAGTGGCTAAATGCGCCCGTGTCACGCCCGCCTGGACGCCTGGCTACGCGAAGCTGAAATGAAGGCGTCGAGACCCAGGCGACGGTGTCAGTATGCTCTGAATGACACCGCTCCGATGGGGTGGGGGTGGGAAGAAGCACCGGGGCGCTCGCTGCGGTGTCCGACCTCGGTTTGTGCGGTTGATGCGGTTGGGGGATCGCTCCGAATTGTGGGCGGACGTACGCGCCACGAGATTCCATTTCCGAATCGGTTTCTCCTTGCGAAGTGGCGAATATGAAGGCCAAGGGAATGAGGAAAGTTGGGGAGAGATTTTGATGGTGGCGTATGAAAGTAGAGTATTCTACACACAAATGAGGAAACAGATTTCGTTAATTCGGTCTCAAGTAGTCTGATATTAAGATCAAATGATCATAAATAATTCATAGTGTGCGTAGGTCCTCTCGTCCATCGCCAGAAATTCGAAAGTAGTGAAATACTTTTCGAATAGACTTGGAAAAATAACATCTTCTATGAATTCACAGACTCTTAGAACACTTTCTCGGAAGTATTTTCTCCTTAGGAGTTCAATTAATTGCTCCTGACTTTACTGTAAGTGGACCGATTGTTACTTTAAGAGTTTTGTGCAGTTTTCATTTTAGTTAAAAGGTTAGAATCCAGAATTTGTTATCATTCGAAATGTGATGCTTAAAAAAAATATTTGTACAATATTTGTCTTTATTCAACTATTCGTTGATACATAAATTTTTCTTCCTGGAAATGGTGTTGTAAAAAATATATTTGTAAAAATTATAACAAAAGTGGTAAGTGGTACAAAGATTTAAAGTCAACTATAGCTTACAGTAATCTACATCAAACATTATTAAATGTTGAATGTTTTCTATAATCTGGGAAGAGGAATAATTAAGACAAAGTGTTTTGATATTTTGTACGAATCATGTTTAATATTCTCAGCTGTGGAGACGTCGCGATAAGGTAGCCAAAGTAACCTTCAAGGGCGAATCTGTAAAAGTTCTTCCATAACATGGAATTATGTAAACTAGAGGAATTTTTTTATTCGCAAGCATGAATTATGAATGGTAATAAAAAGGGAGGGGGTTCAGAAAAATGCCTGAATAATACATTGAATAAATTCTCAGAGTAGGAATTTCATGTTTCTTCTGTTGTTAGCACTCTGGGTTCATATGCGACGGTTTAAAATAAAACCATTATGATTAATGTTTTTTCTATCATTATTATTATTATTATATGACGAACATTTTAATCAGTAAAGGTAAGAAAATAATGGACGAATGCATTCAAAAAGATCTCAGATCAAATTATTCTTATTTACAACACGTTTCATTAGATTTTTTTAGTATTCTATCTAAACCCACAAAATTGAAAGCAATCGCCCGAATCAAAGCAATATCGTGAAATGAAATTTGTCCATATTATGGGATGCCCTCGACAAATCCAGTTGTCCGGAAAACTTTTCATTGATGGAGTAAAATATTCTTCATTTAATGTAGCACCAAATGGTGACGCCAATTATTGGTTTTACCAATAATAATCAACAGTAACTGTTTGTTTGTATGTATTTAGAAAATATAATTTATATTTGTAGTTTTCTGATAATACAGGAAATTACTCATTGGTTGAATGAAAACATACTACAGTAAAACATTTTAATGTAAAGATATTAATAGCAACAATTAGCATTAGGATGTCCCGGGTAGCTACATTTTTAGAATGGTAAACATCTTGCGAATAAAAGTACTTTATTTATTTCGTGTCTCCTTTCGTCAACGCATTGTGTGAAAGCTGTTCAAGGAAGCGGTGCAAGGTAGTTGCTACCATAATGCAACATGATTTCCTTTTGTTCCACTTTCGGACACGAAACCTTCATTATTTCAAGTTCGTGTTCTAACAACAGGATCTTCCCAGCAAGAGGCGCCAATTATTTGGGGGACTTGCTCTCACAATTGAACGTATAATGTGTTACGAACGTCAGCATAAATCTTCCTTAATTTCTTATGAGAAATGTTTCTTTTTTACCTTCATTTTTTAATTAAAATTAAATTATTTTCCTAACGAGATAAAAGTTCATTTGTTGTGAATAAAAATATTATAGTGTATTGTATGAATTTACAATCTATTATCAGTTCAACAGTTTCTTAAATGTATGGTTGTAACGGTGTCAACTTATTTAAGCAGATGATTAGGTTATCTTGTGTTCTTTTTTTTTCAATACCATCACGCGCAACACTACAATAGTCAAGAAATGTTTCATTCCGGTTGCTGAAAACTACGCTTAGTAATGCAATTGATGATGTAATTTATAATTTTATAATTTCACGAATAAATTTAAAAATCTTCAAACAAATGAACAGGATTTAGAGATGCAATTATTTTTAAAATAAATGCTTTGCAATGAGTGAGAAAATAGTGATGAGAATATATAAAAATAGAAAATTATTTACTTTGCGACACCGATGTTAAATACTTTCAAAGTGCAATACCAATTATAAAAGTGTGTTCACATTTACATTTTGTGTTGCTCACCTTGCTCACTATACGCGTAAAAGTAAGAAAACCACCCCGAAATTTGCCGCCCCTCCCATATGAAAGAACTGGAAAGCGTATACCGACTCTTTGCTGCCTATGCCTAGGAGACATCAACACTTACAACTTGACAGAGGCAAATCTCCCAATCAAATTTAAAAGACGATAAAACCAAACAATGTTTAATATCAAAAGCTAATGAAAGTGTTTTGGCAATTTTTTTTTCTCACTATAATATTCATATTTCATTCTTTAATTCTGATTTATTTAATTCCAAAAAAATGTTGATTTCTAGGGTTAAAATAAAAAGTGAGTAATTGAAAGAGGGTTCCGCCATTACAATTAAATATTCATAAACTATAAAAGTAGGTAAAGATTTTCTCTACTGTTAATTTAGTATGTTTTTGAGCAAATATTAAATTTCAACAAGTGTACATTTAATTAGGTTCCTGATAATTATCCCTTTCCTCTATCTCTCGAGAGCCACTGTCCGCATCGGGCCATGGCCGCCAACATGAGCGGAAGAATGTAGAAAGCAGAGCTTTGCGTTCGACTCCTTCCGATTAACGGTGCAGATTAATGAGAAGATTTTTATGAAGAAACGACCGCACTATTAAAGTGTTATTTCCGTCTTAAAGTGCACGCAATTCTAATCGTTGACACAAAAGCATTTGCTGACGGATAGGCTTTGGTTGAAAGACATGTGCCATACTATTGGCAAGCGAAAGTGGCGGTTCACAGCTTAAGACACTTGCCAGAACTCTGCCGATCCCTCCTCCCTCAATGAGCACACTAATTGGTTTTTTGGGGGTTACCAATTATGTATTACTATTTATTTAATGTTTTATTACCATTAAAATGTTTTATTACCATTGTAATCTACATAAAATTACGAAACAAATGAATCTTAACCCTACATAGTTACGCCAAAATTAAGGGTTTCAATCATGTAAGAAATGAAATTTAATTGTTTATTTAGACTATTTTGTGTTAATGGGAAGATATAAACACAAAAATTATAAAGTATAAATTATAAGGCTGTCGACCAGCAACCACATCATCCGCTTTTACCAAATTAAATATAAATTTACGGAAATAAATTCAAATTTTACAATAAAAGAAAAAATATGTTCGCAAATTGTTTATTTCTTTCTTTTTTGATTGATCTCGTCCCTTAATTTTATCGAAATTATATTGTGAATGGAACCTTTTGCAATTTGCAAAAATTACATTAAAATGTATTAAATGGTAATAAAATATTAAACAAAAAAGTAACATTTCCTATTTCTTGGATCCAGTCGATGATTAAGAGCTTAGCCTCGAAAAGACCAAGCGATTTGCTAATAAAGGGTGGAGGGATCGGCAGAGTTCTGAGAAATGTCTTAAGCAGTATTTGCAAACCCCTTCTGTAGTTCGGAAATAGTACACCATGATGTCTCAGATACTATTGTAAATCATCACATAATCAATCATAAATAATCAAATATATTGATAATAAAAAGAAAAAAATCAAAATTGGCGTGATAGTTTTTCGGTGAATATTGTTCAAGGGTATGATTGATTTAGTTTCCTTAAAAAAACAGACTTTAAAATGTAGATGCACAACTAAGTAAGTAAGGTTCTTGGTGAAGGACAGACAAAATAATGCGTATTATAATTCCATTTAGCTTCACATACTCTGCTCATAAATAGTTAATAGAACGCAATGAATAAATGAACTTCTTGAATAAGCACGATTTTCTACAAATATTTCTGTGAATCTTTTTAAAATGAAAATGTTAATAAAATGTTCAATTATCTTCACATAAATATGTTCGAGATTGCATTATAGTTTACACTTTCCGAAACACGCAATAAATTCTCACAATTTTTTGTCCTCTGAACGATTATTCGATAGTGTACATGATGAGTTCCGTGGGAGTTTTGTTTTAGCATATTTTTTATTGAGGGTTATTCTCTATGAGCCTACCTACACGTTATACTAGGTAGAACTATGCCATTAAAAGCAAAGATCGGGGAACCCTATAAGTACCTGCAAGTATCTACAATTTCTCAAAGTAAATACAATTTAACATGCAAGAATATAATAGATGTTACGAAGAAGTGTACAGTACAAGTACAATACATACGGGTGTTACTTTTTTATGGTTTGAGGTAGATATATGTACATAAAGATTTGAAGGAGACGTTTTACGTGATGTAACTGAAACGCATGAGGAAAACGTAGAAGGGAAATATTTGCTATTTTAGATTTGGGGATGTATATGCTCCTAGTAACAGAAAGCTAGTATAGGGAGGTTTCTAAATCAGTTGTGAGCTGTCTTTGGTTCTATATTAAGATTCTTACGTAGCGTTGCGTTGCTTACAAACCAGGGTACGTTATTAGCCAATCGAAGAATTTTATTTCGTAGACAATACCAAGATATTGGAGGAATTAGTCTGATGTTGACAGATTGATGTTCATAACAAGCAGTAAAATATTTTTGCACTATTTATTGATGCAAAAGGCCTTTTCGGCCGCATGGCTATATTATATTGAAAATTATTTACTTTTCGAAGAAGAAGGGGGTAGATTGTTTTTAGAAGTTTCAATTTATATTTATTTTGTAATTTATATTTCGTAAAACATTTTTGTAGCACCGAAGATGGCCGAAAAGGTCTTTTGCATCAATAAATAATGACAGAATGACAAAATATTTTACTGCTTGTTATGAATATCAAGATACCTTACACTTGAGGTGAATGGAAACATATGATAATTTGTACTTTTAGGATGAGACGTGGAGGAATAGTCGTGAACTTTAGTTCGAATCTCGTGGCTGCTGACTTCTTGAGGCTTAGTTGAAAGGTATTTCTCTTTCGAGGTATCGCTTCAATGAACGTCTCACAAGTCGCCGCTCAGAGAGGGAATACTACCAGACCATATTTCGGGTTTCAGACCCAGCCGGAGGGCACTCACACGAAGTGAGGCGGAAGCTCCCGAAGACAACCGGTTTAGTTGAATTTACCATATGTGCCCAACGTTGTACGGCGCAATTGAGACCAGTGAGTTGAACAAGTTAAATCAGATACGAGGTTAGGTAATGTATCATGTCTTGTAATAGTGTGTAAATCAGAATGTCTACATATAATGATGAACAAAAATATGCTGAAACAAATTATTTAGCATTTTCTTGGAATTTTCGGACAAATTCATTACCCTCTTTTTAAGGAATCTACCAACAGTGTTCCATACGTTTCTCAAAGTGTTTCATGTGACGATTAACAGATTCGATGCTCGCTCCCGAAGGTGCGTCCCACATGCGTCAAACCTCTAATTATCAGAAGCACTCTACATAAACGGGTATCCCAGCGAATCGCAGACATTAACCCAGCCCCGTACCTCAGCCTAACACAACCATGCTCACTTCGACAAGAGATTGTCGTCTTTTCAAAGAATGGAGAAAAAACTTACAGTTATGGATATAACTCTTTTCTTTATCTTGTTACAGTTATAAGCAATTATAATGTCATTTTGTGGCTAGACAGTTTACACAGAGACAGTTCTCTGTCAAGATGTGTTGCTGATCATTGTCACACATATTCCAGATTGTATAGCTTCCTTTTTCTCAGTGAGGTTGTTTAAGGAGACTTACTGCTGATGACAGCACTTCCTGTATATGAAATGTTCTGCCCGCTTGTGCTCACAAGCAAATTCACTCAAGATACTATGTCACAGGCAAAAGACATAAGTATTCTTTTATTGGTTTGTTTGATATAAAGTAATATTTCACAAAAAATGATTTTTTTAAAAGCAGTATAAGATATGTTATCTCACTAGTGAAGCACTAAAGCATGATTTAAATGTTCAGTTTTACGATCCCGGTGTAACATTTAACGCGTACGTAGGCGAAAATTTCTTGAACTACTTTCATGAAATCCAGCTGAAGTACTTTCAAGACGAAGATTTCGGTCCAAACGTGCTAATATTCAAATAATACAATGCGGAATCACTGAGTAAAGTTTGTATTTTTAATAGGAAATTGTCAGTAGATATTTCTTTCAAAATCGGCCATAGGAAAGCATTGACTTTCCCACCTGATCACACTCGAAGACCATGTCACTTCACTTTTTAAAGGTCTTGAATCTGTGGATTCGGAGACAAAAGGTGAAAAGAAGGAAAAAGCAGACAAAACAACGTTTTACGAAATTCTTAATTCTTTCTTTGAATAAGTATTAAATGATTACTTGAAAATATATCATTATACGGAGATGGAAGCAAACTATACCCCAATGTAATATAAAAAGTAATGCATATTCATGAAACGATGTTCATTTTCGGTATTTCAATTTGAAAATTGTTTAATCAATATGAGAAAGAAATATTTATTTTCTTATTAAAGCATATTTTTACATGATAACTTTCGATCAGTTGAAAATGGCGACAAGTCGGGGTTCGCAACCGGAACTCCCTCTTTGTTCGCACGTTTGTTGACCACTACTGGTCTGTACGGAAATTGCACAATTGAGGAAGGTGAACGGGTGGAGTAATGGTCAACACATCTGTGATCAAAGCAGAAACCCAAGGTTTGATTCCTGGCACGTCTCCAATTTCACCTGATCGAAAGTTAAGACGTATCTTCTCCATGTTTTCACATGTTAATTTCGTCGGGTTTTAGAGGCAATGTTCAAACATACGTATTTAGTTATAACGCATTTCTACATACTCGTCCATACGATACTATGTCAACAATTTACAGGAAATTCCAAGCGTAATGTGTGAAAACACGCGCGATCCACTTGCTCACCTCCAAGGTTGGAAGCAGAGTGGAACCTCATTCCGGAAGAAGACTCAGAGCACGCGACACGAGGTGTGAAGCTTCTTCGACATTTTTCTTCTTCTTACGCATCTCAGAGCCTTACATACGATGCCTTGGTTGTTAAAATAGTTACGACGCGTGGACACGAGTTATTTAATCCGCGTCCTAACTAATAGAAAAAAAAATCAGTTCACATATAGAATTACTTGGAAGTAGTCTCATTGGCAGACAATTTTTAACAGTATCTATCTCCAGTGTAAAACATAGAATAAATGTACTCTATAGTTGTGGGGTGTTGGCAGCATTGTCAACGAATGATAAATTAAATGTCGTTGTTTTGTTGCTCATAGATTTATTGCTAGAAAACTTTTTCGGCTGCATAGTAGCCATCGTCAGTACCAAACACTGAGTACGCGTACGCTACCGACGATGGCTGCTATGCAGCCGAGAAAGTTTTCTAGCAATAAATCTATGAACAACATTTAATTTATCATAGGATAAGGGCTAAATTACCAAAAAAACGCCGTAATGACCGAAGACGAAATGTTGTGTTCAACTACTCAATCCTGGAACATTTTCTGCAGTATCGTAAATCTGCAGAAGTTGGGATCTTTGACCCCCAGAAAGTCTGGTGGTACGGAAAATTTGCAAGTTTGGCGCGAAATGATGTAATTTTAAGGAAATTTACTGATTTTTAAACAAATACTTTTGCCGCCACATGCGAATAATACGATCTACATGTCAATTATAATTTATTGGTTTCATCAAAAATGTTTTATTTTCACAAATACCAGAGCCAGAAAATTAGAGATATTGAAAAAGTATTGATTTGATACTAGTGATAACAATAGCAGGTTATCACGTCCTACGACTCTGCATGGTTCGTGAATACAAACCTTGGTTAGTAACTGTTCTGATGAGAAATTATTTCACATGTGAGCTCTTGCCAAAACCATTCTACCGCATCTAGTGTGTAATCCTGAGGATAGATGCTATGCATCTAATAAAGTTTTCTTTAAACAGGTGTATTGGCAACTTTTAAATGTCCTTTTATTTGTCATACTGTTGCAAAGATGTCTACATACCAACATAACCAAGTATGTTCTGTAATCCTTAAGTTTATATCAGCTTGAGCGCTCTTTCACCAGTGAAT
The DNA here is from genome assembly GCA_002313205.1 of Laupala kohalensis. Classification (NCBI taxonomy): domain Eukaryota; kingdom Metazoa; phylum Arthropoda; class Insecta; order Orthoptera; family Trigonidiidae; genus Laupala; species Laupala kohalensis. The sequence goes on along the minus strand of NNCF01130778.1, from coordinate 254,452 downwards.
CCGTCGCTCCACCCCGTGCTCACCTCCCCTAAGTTGACTTCGTCGAAATTCCATGATTGATCGGTCACTCCACAGAATTTTTCGATCCACATCGATCGACTATCGACGAGATGTCTTCTCAGTCTTTTGGGTCATTGTCAGTAGAATAGACGGTTGGAAAAATCGGGAAGAACTCAGCACAACTATGCCGCAGGGAATCCACTGCACACCAATCACTTCACGTTGAGGCTACTCTTCGCTAGTTTCAATCATATCGCACATTTTATGTAATAACGATTTTTGTGGGATCGCTGGATGAAGTATTTATCATCAAACACATAAGAGCGTGGAAGTTCCTGCTAAAAAGTAACTTGTTACACTAACACAAAGATTTTTGATATTTCAAAGAAAAAACACTTCATATTGCGTCACGATTTCACCATTTTAAAGAATCCACTAGAAAAAATTAAAGACCCTTTCAACTCTATGAAGTGTAATATTATTTCGAAAATGTTTTGAAAAAAGTAATCAATATAAAACGTTGCGTTACTCGAGTAAAAGGTATAAACTACTAGTTCAATTTATCAGTGTGACTTTAGCTATCAATACATATAATGAAGTAGATTTTTGGAAGACCTTCACTTTTGTAGCGAAGAAACAACGTCTTTGAGAAACGTATCTATGATAAAGTAAAAATGCACATTAGCCAGAGATACTGAGAAAATAATGAGCTCCCCATAAATTTTCTATATTTGAGAGTAAACTTTACAATGTCTGTTGCTGGGTTCGAATTATATCTGTGTTATGCAATAGGTCCGAGAAATTTTCAAACCAAAGACACGGATAATTACGGAAACAAATATTAGACACCTCTTAATCAAGAAAAAGTTTTGGTATTTCTATTTATAATTCTTATCCTTATTACACTATCGAATCATATTTAATATTGCCTCTGGAAATTCTGGAAGACGCCCATTGTAATAAGAAAAATTTGTTTAACTAGGAATGGTATGGTTTCCAAGCGACTATAAAAAGAATAAAGAGAGAATCACGGAGCCATGAAGAACATCGAAGAGTTGACGAACAAAAAGTTGGGAAGAACTATGATGCAAATAAAGAGATATAATTTTCTACGTTTCAATGAAACTGGGTCAAAACATAAGTAACTGATACGAATTCACGTTTTCAGTGTATTAGGCCTCACCAATAAAGTAAACATAATAATCATCGTTGTACTTGAATAACAACACAATGAAGACAGGTAATTCTGAAGGAAAATGTTTAATTCTCTTGTTAAAATGGTCTCTTTGTTCTCACAAAGCTAAATGTACAACTGAAGCAGTTCTTTTACAATAATCTTTTGATCAGATACTCGTCGATTCGATCATCTACTCTTCAAATTTTCATAAAAATTAACCAATTAAGAGCTAGAACTCACTTGTAAACCACTTTTACATAAAACTTTTACATAAAACTTTTACAATTTACATAAAGGAATACAAACAAGACACATGTACATGTGTACACATTTACATGGTCATGGCGATGATAAATCATATTGGCAAAGAAAGGGGTTATCGGAGACTAATATATGTGCATGCGAAACAGAGATGGACAATGTAAACTATATTCTCCATACATGTAACTTACTTGGACAAGAACGTGCAATATGGCTAGGCAACATGAAGAGAATGGGAATATTTAGTGACATAAACTTGGAAGAATATATAGCAACGGAAGAACGGTATAAAATCTTCGGAAGATATATCACTGACATTGCTTGTGCGCAAAGGAACATGTAATAAATAGATAGTAGACCTCCCCGGGGTTAGAGAACATCACCTTTTAGTTCGGCAATGACTACGTGGGAACAACCCCTGTATGTAAAAAAAAACCAGAAAGAAAACGAAAGAGATAAAATAAGAGACACGGAATAAAAAGAAAAAATAAGAAACGATAAGAGCGGAATTATAACAGAGGAAAGAAAAGAAAAGAATGGATAAGATTTTAATAAAGTTAAGTCAATATAATACGTAAAAAAATTACGCACGTAACATGGGATCAACATAAATAAATTTGTCTCTTTTACATATAAATTGAGATGACTCGATTTAACCTCTGTATTGTCAAAATGTATCTAACATTGAGAATAAGACTGAAGAGTAGGTTAACAACTGAATCATTTTAAAATATTGTAATAGAAGAACATTAGCGGAAAGGGTGGACAACGGTCGTGTGTAAATGGAGATGGTCGTAAGAGGAGGGGGGAGGAAGTTAAAGACCAAATAATTTTAAAATGATCCCGGTTTTTACTTCAGTTTGTTCATAGAGTCAAGAGAATGAAGGTTTACGTAAAAGTTTAAAATTTCTATGTTTTCTCAAATATTTAATTTGGTTCCTTTGTTTTCTAAATGTAAGATTTGAAATTGTGAAGTAAGGTCAAAACAGTGATTGCAATAGCGAAGGTGAATTGCGAAGGCTGACAATTTAGTTATTTTCTTCCAAGCCCTTATGAGTTTATCCATATAAATATATTATATTTAACTCAACTAAAATAAATATNTATATATATATACACACTCAATGTTTTCGTGGGAGTACGACACACAGACTTGTGTGTTGCAGACAATTTTGCAGTGTAAAGGAAACACATTAATGAAGGGGAAAAATAAATGTGTGGAGAACGATCGGAAAAGGAAAATAAAGGAGATAATTCTACAAGAATGGCAAATTCGATAGGAGGTATCTGAAAATAGGAGGAAAACATGCGTTCATTTAACATGTAACGTATGATAAAAAGGCGTGAAACTGGTTGCGTCCCGGCTAGGGTGGTGGTTTTGGCATATTATAGATATAAATAAAAGTGATTCGACATGAAAGACGATAAGTTGTGAATGCGGTACAGATATTGACCACGAGCGTCATTGCAATTGCCACTGACATGCAGAAGAAGAGCGAAATGTTTACGAAAGATAGGAGATAACGAAGTAGTACCGAAATGAGTTTACTATAGTTTTGTAAAATAAGATATTTAAAGAATGTGTTAAAGAAATATAAAATTAACCAAACAGTACAAGTACGCCTATCTCCCTGTGTTGTTGTGTTGTGATCGTACACATTGTGGCCGTGTATCTGAGGTGTTGTCCAAGACCAAGAAGGAGGGAGTGATTGGGAATATTAAAAAAATTTAAAACGGAAATCATACCTAAAAATACATAAAGAAATTGTAAAAATTTTGTCGTGGAAAGCCTAACGATAAAAAACAAAGAATTATAGGAGAAAAGAGTATATTGTTTCGATCAACGATGAAAAATCGTTAAATGAAAACCTGGTTGGTTATTAAAGCAAAACATTACTTATACTTTGGACAACTAGTAGTTTTTGCAGTTCAACTGGCAACCCATAAAGAAATTAAGGACAAAAGAAAAATCCCGGAACTTGAAATGTAAGGAATCAAGATCTCATTTGGTGTAAAATTTCGACAAAAAAGAAACTTGAGTGTGTTTGAGTGAATTAACCTTCATCCACATACTCTGAAACGCATACTATTTGGGTCGCTCATTAAATGCTCTAAGTGAGTGTTATCTAATATCTAAAGGTACTGCCTGTAAAAATAGGAACAGAGAAAATGGACTTCACTTACAGTTAAAATTAAGTTTTCACTATGACTCAATTAAATAATAGAAAAGTGAGTAAAATATTCAAAACTTAAGGATAATGTTTTGGGACATTTAAAAATCTTCCGCTCGTTTACTGCGTGTTCAATAATTGCAGGCTTACAATTTTTCGCTTTTCCTTCATACATACTGAAAGCGGAGAAATTAATATTGCAACAAGGATAAAATATTCCCAGAATGCGTTATCCAAATTATTATTCTATTTCAAAACATAATAAGTATTGTGGTTTCATAGATTTTTTTTTCTTGTCGAGTAAGAGAAGTATTTCACCAAATATTAGCAAGCGTTGTAGGACACAAATGAGTTCATATTACATAGTATAAGTATTATGAGACCTTAAGATGAATAGAATAAGTCATGAAATATACTCCCTGGCCTTATTTATTACTTGCAATCATTGAAAATATAAAAAACATTCAGATATAAAAATCTAAAATTCTGGAATGAAATAAAAAGAGATATCAAAACATATAAATTATATCATTTTTTATCAAACAGGTCGATTACATTTTTATGTATCTCTTTTTTTCTTAGATAGCATTTTTCATTCTAATTTCTGAAGAATAATGGATATTATACGATGATATTCGTAGATCGTCGGCTTATTATACAATATGTTTTCTTTTCTCTTTAATTTTATAGAGAAGTATTTATAATTTTATTCTATTATGAGTTTCACTTATTTGGTATGAAACCTTTTACTGAATTAACTCGAAAAAGAAATTTATTTACATAACACAATATCTGAATTTTGGCTACTTTAACAAATCACGCAAAAATAACGTTCAAATAAGAAATAATATTTCTCTTACATTGAATAACAAAACAATTATAACACTAACCAACATAGTTTTATAGAATTCATTAAATTCCACTCTTAAAATGGAATTAATTTATAAACCTTCATTTGAATTTTTTAAAAGGATATTACGTAACACAATATTTCATGATTAAAAAAAATTAAACAAACCAAGAAGGGTTTTAGTTATTGGCGCGAACAACCGAAGTTTTCTAAAAGGAGGATGATACGGTACGTCAAATATAGTTCACCGATCTACCTTAGTAACGATACATTCACTTCACAAAGAATGAGTATAGCACCATTTCCTAGTCATAAAACACAGTTCGATGATTTGCGCATCCAGAGAAAGACACGGTAATTGGAAAATGGTGCTGCCGTTCTTTGAACTTTCAGCACATCTTGGTAACACGATCAATTATTGTGTTAGTAATGAACAAATGTCTCGGAAGAAGAGATACATGATTAAATGTGTGGCTTTCAGTAATAACAAGGTAATTGCATTAAAAAAATAATCAGTCAATAATGTATCTTTTTCCTTAAATTTCATTCATATTAGTCTAAACGATTCAAAAACGTACTATGTTCTCGAATATAGAAGAGAAAATAAATATATACTTAAAGTAATAACCAGCTAAGTATACGTTTAATAAGAATTACCAGGTAACTCCAATGCAAATTGTTTTGTAAAAGAAATTCCGAAAATTTGCCATACCGTTATGACCAAAGCAATATCAAGGTTGCAAATGAAAGGTTTGTGTAGCTGCAACGCATTACTGTTCACGACCTTCTGACCCATTGTGACATCATTCGAGAGAGGTTTTGACACCATTTCAGGATTGTTGACCTCNTTTTCGATTACAACATACAATGCATAGATCTTTCAGCATCTTCAAAAAAAAAAAAAAAAAAAAAACAAAAAAAAAACGGAAATAAGACAATAAGTTTTTATGATACAACGATTACTGTTACTTAATTATAAAGTTAAAAAGATTTTTATTGTAAACACATTTGGTTATGTGAAAATAAATATCGTTACTATACTCACGTATTTGATAAGGACTATCAACATTAGTTTACAAGTATGATACCAGCAAAATAATTGTATGTATTTCAATGAATATTCCAACGAATGTATCTGTATAGGGTCATAATGTCTTATCGTGAAAATGAAAATGATATTTAGAAAATCAATCATGTTGCTGTTGGGAAGAAAATCTATTAAAATAGTTCGAATAATTTTATTCGCACTCGGAGTTACATTTTTTGGTTAATTTACACTGTTTTTACTATTTTATATTGAACGACATGAAAGCAAATAGTACTTCTTAGGAATATCGGAATGCACTTTTTCAAATTTCTTTAGAATGTGCTCAGCAATATTCTAAAGTTTTGCTTGATAGCGGAAGAAACAATACAATCAAGGACTTTAATCGATTTATCTTTCTTAAACTCTTATAACAGACATAATCCGTTTACATGTACCAAACTATCTCTGATTGCTCCTTTTCGAATAGAGATCAGAAGATAATACGTACTTTGAGAGACATCATATTTTTAGCGTAGATTTCACGAAATTGCAACGAGAGTTCGATATCTAATAAAAGAGTTGAAAAATGAGATAGGTTACAATAAATCTAACCCAGTTCCAACTTTCCTACAGTTGTCACATCAGCAGATAAATAACTTAGTAATATCGTTTCACCTGACCGAAAGTAATCAAATAACTTAGTAGTCCTCATTTATTTGAAACGTTAATTTTTATGAGTTTCACACTAGTATGAATAGATTTTCAGATAATCAATTGGAATCTGGGTGGCAACGTACGTTTCAACGGTTTAACTGCGTAAATTTTACTGTCCAAAAGGTCGTTGCAAACTGCGTTTTGTGTTCAGTTCGTCTTGAAATTGAATGAGTGATAGAATTTTGCTGATAAGTTCTGCCAAACAATTGGAATTAAGATATACTAACGTCATATGATTTCTATGACAAACTATTCTCTCAAATTAACAAATTAACTTTCTTAATTCGTTTTGATGTCTGAATTTGGAGATCACGAATTTCAGTGTGACAAAACACGGACATAAATTTTTATTGGAAATATACAGCAGGGTTCCAATTCTCCGGGCAACAAAGAAAACTAACCATGGATAATATCACCAAGTTGAAGTATTGAACACACGAGAGAAAATATTGAGGTATGCCTCGTCGCGAAGATTCTCAAGTTTTATAGGGAGGAAATAAAGCGAAAAAAGCAATTGGAAAGAACAGAAAAAGGAAATAAAGGAAGGAATGGCAGAGGAGATCATGAAAGAAAGGATAAAAGGCAGGTAGAGAGGTATGATGGAAGTAAGCAAGCGAAGAAAAAGAGAAAGGGATTGATGGGAAAAAGGGAAGAAGAAAGGATGAGAGGGAAGAAGGGAGATACGAATGGAAAGAAGAAAGGAAGGAAGGGAAGAATGATAATAATCATAAATTATACATTCTGTGCGAATAAACAATCGTTTGAATTCGTAATATTGCATCATAGCCAGGCGTTGAATTCGATCACAGTCACACGAAGAGGGAATATCGTTATGTGATAATGTACAATGAGCTCTGAACAATGTTGCAATATTATCAANCAGATATATATATATATATATAATACATGAACGTGATTTTTATTCTCATGAAATCAACAAATTATTTTAGAAAAAAAATTGTAGGAATTTGTTATATCTATGGAAGAAATGAAATATTTTTTACCTCACGAACTTGCGCGACTGATTGACGAAATTTCTTTCTTGGTGGTTAACACAACGGACTGTTGGTTTGGTACAAAAAGCCACTTTTGTCAGTTTAAGCGTACCATTCAGAATAGACCAGGAACCCTTTTTAAATCTCGGTTGGACTCAGCGGAAATAAACGCTGTCCGTGCGTAGCCGCCATCTTGTTCCTGCCAGACAGAAGTGTCCACTTAAGAGATGACTCCCATAACCTACCACTGTTGTCGAAGTGTGCCACAGTTCCGCAGATGACCTCCGCCGTCGATGATCTTTGACCCTCGCCTGCAAACCCACATTCCTATGCAAGACAGCATTGCTCAGGCAGAATCACCACCCTCCGCAATGCCAATCGAAACAGCTTCACAGTGGGGCAAAACACAAGAATAACCGGGAAAAATTACGAATATATGAGGAAACGATGCAAAAGGGATATGTATTAAAAATATAAACATGAATATATTTTTAATAAAACATTTTTACATGCAGAATAGAAAATAAGCAAGTAACCGTGAGCGTGGCCAAAGAGGCATCCTCTTGCCACGCCATTAATTTTCTGACACCAAACTGAAAGAAAAAAGTACACATGAATGCCATTCAAATTTTCCTGATGTAAATCACGCATTTCGTCAACAAGTTCTCATGCCAATCTAACAAACTGTATTCATTCGTGATATCTTATTGAAAATAAGTATTGAAAATAGGAGGTGATATCGCTGTTACTTCACAATTTCGTCAACTTACAATCTGCAATACACACTTCTTTACAAATTTCTAGCTAACTTTCCGAGCTCTAAAATCTTTGCTAGGAGTTTGTGTCACTTATTGCAGAGACGAGATGATTCCTCTACTTTATTATTGCCAATAAAAATTATAATTCTACTTCAGACTTAACACTTTTTATATACTTAGTGATAATTCATCTGATAATGATTCAATTATTAAAAACGTTAAATCACTTATCCTTTGGAAGAAACGTGAAATTTACTTCCCCTTTTCATCACGGAAGGTACAACAGGTACCCTTTTTAACAAAAGGTACCCTTTTAGCACAAACAATCACTCCCCCTGTCCCAAAACCAGGCTGTGTCCCTGCTTGTACCTCTTGTTATGATGTAACATAACTCTTGAAAAATATCAAGTATTTTTCAGTGTAGCAAAAATACATTTCGATAGTATGGATACTTTGTTAATTCGGATTAATGTGTCCCCGATAAAAATAAATATTGCAATACTGCCGAAGCATCAGGTGCAAATATGCAACCCAAGCATCAAGCTCATAATCCTTCATTCATAGCTGGTGTTGGCCGAATGATCGGGTATACCAACAACTTGGCCCACTGCTAATAAAAGTACAGAAAAAAACTCGTACAGTGGAATTTTGGAGCTCACATTTTTTCTAGAGATGTGGTGACGCACATAACTTCCCTTTATTGTGTTACACATAAACATTTCCAGAGTTGTATAACATTACTTTGCTTATGGTAAGTTGTAAGTCTAGTTTTATTAGATTATTGATAAATAAAGACAGAGTAGTACTTTTTTTAAAATATTGCATTTCCAGTGATAATTTCACACCATATCATGCATAAAAACAAGGTAAACTAAAATAAAATGGATAGTAAGGTATATCAATTTCTTAACAAGTTAACGTGAAAATAATTTCCAATTTAACTGCAGGAGCAATAATTACTCTTTCTGTGAGAAAAAAGCTATATGCATGAAAAAATGTACTAATTCAAGTTACATAACTACAACATAACAAGTTCAAGTTTTTAAACTGACAGTATCTAACTTCATTAAATGCTTATTCGCACATGATTTGTTAAACCCAATTATATATTGCATGTGTACAATCCAAAATTCATTTCCAGAGTTTCATAACAATTTACAGACAATTGTTTGACTATAAGAAATCTCATAAGATATACTAAATGTGCCCAGAAACTTATTCAACAACGACATTTTTCGATTCTGACTAGCTTCAAATGTTTTTCCCCACAGTGAGTTATCGACAATTGAAAGAAAAGAAATGTGGAGTTGTGAGTTTCTTTTATCATTTAGGGGGAGAGAGATAGAGAGAAAATACGTAAGTTTCATAATACGAAAGTACGACAGGATGAGAGTTAAAATGCAAAATATATTTTACGTTTTTAGTACAATTGAATCAATTAAGGTTATTTTACTACGTAGCAATAACATGATAGTACAAATAAAAGTGCAGAATAATGCATAATCCGGTCTTACATTTTACACTAACTAATCATGAAACGTTTTATACGGTCAATCCATATTAAGAGATCCAGGGCATGTCTCCCCTCCCCCTCAGAAAAATTTCATCTATTGTGTGTTGTTTTTAGTATTATTGGAGAGTTAAAAATATAATTTAAAAAAATTTACCATGTCTGGTTTAAAAATGGCGGCCATTTTCGTTCTTCCGCGCGCAAAGTTCTTGACCTTTGTAAGGTTTCACGTAAGCTTTAATATCTCAAGATTGGTTTGATCTAGCGCCTTAAAATTTATGACGTTGTGTTTAACACATTCTACGCTACAGTTTGAAGATAAATTTAATTTCTGTAGCTGCCTGTGTATAATTGATTTCGCGCCTTGAATTTACACGCTTGAAAATGAATACATTTCTGTTTTCGAAATAAATTTTCTAAAGGAAGGGATAAAGTCTCTTAAATATATTTGTGCATACACATGCGTATACATAGATAATGTGTATAGAATTTCATCTGTGAGACACGTCTCCTTTGCAGGGTAATGACCTTCCAAAAATCAATATTTTTTTTCAATTTTTCCGTTTTGCTTGAAGTCTTATAACTCTGTTGAAGGACCTAGTAAAAATATGATATAAACAGAATTGCTAGATCTCAATGATTTTAAACTACTGNTATATTTAATTTCTAAAGCTACCTGCGTCGTTGATTTCGCGTCTTGAATTAGAAGTTTGAAAATAAATAAATTTGTGTTTTCGAAAGCTATTTTCTAAAGGGATAAAGTTTCAGACTTTAGGAATTTAGGTACTGAGTATCAAATATAATAAATAATTTTTTAATAAAAATATGCTTGATAATTGTTTATAATTTTATTGACAAATTACTGGTGTGCTCACAATATACTCACGCTGTATCAGTGGTACTTATACTACAGTAGGGATATTTTAACAGAAAACATTCATGAATAAATTTATTTTGAAGTTACAGCAATTATTTTTATGCTATTAAATAACATAAACCTTGGGTATTTGAGTCAACAGTATCTCTGTCAGCAGATTCTTGTCTATAAAACCCAATAAGTTCTATAATAAATAATAACATGTATGAAAATGCTGTACTCACACTTTTAGTAGTGATAACAGCAAGATATAAAGTCTTGAATATTACCTTCCAAGTATGCGTAGTCATGACTGCAGAATTAGGAGCTAAATTTTTGATAAAAAACATCCTTGAAGTGGAATGATGATATAATTATCAGAGTATATAGATAAATATTGTTTACTTGCCACGGATGAACTTCAAGTTTTTCATGGGGTTAACTAACTGGAACCTGTACTCCCCTTAGTTTATTATCGTAAAGAATAGATTATGTTGATTAGAAATATCTCGATCATTTAGAACATAAGACACCAGTAATTTATACTTTAAAGTTGTTTATTTAGCCTCAAAAATGTAATAAATGATGCTGTGTAAGTCAGGGCATATATA
>NNCF01130778.1:228776-243515 GCA_002313205.1 Laupala kohalensis | reverse complement strand
ATATATATATATATATATTAAGAATAGGCGATACCACAAAGAGCAAACAGTGACAAAATCTTATAGTGTCTTGAATATATAATGGACGTTACTAGTAGAATTAGTTCCACTGGACCAGTTTATGAGGTATGCAAATTTTTAAACAACATGATAATTTAACTTGTAAACAGACATTAAATTTACTTTTAATATCATGTATAAATGTTCAGTTGCTCTTGTAACAATTTATCACCTGACGTCAACAACTCAAACCACGAGTTGAAATGTGAAATGTGAAAAGCACACAATATATCGCAAATATCAATAAGAATGTCTTAAGTTGTAATTTATTGATTTATCTATAAGACCAAAGTAATCACGTATGTCTGCGTAAAAAGTGAAGAAATAGTTGCTTATCATTTTTTATCCTTCTAACATTAAGGAGGTACTATAATGGATTCAGGGATTAAAATGTTCACAAAAATAATGTGTTCCTTTTTTGAAGCAAGCGGATTAAAAAATTAATTTATGAAGTCAAATAAATAATTCAAAACTCACGACATTTTTTGGATTAGTCGTCATAAGGCGAAGGTACAAGAAACAACAACAGAATAATTTAACATGATATTACATATATAAACTCAAGATATATTTACAAAAAGAAATAAAAGAAGAAACTACACGTGTTATAATAATGTATTGTAAATATCTCACAGCTTTTCTGAGTTCCTGCGTAAACTCCCGTATTTGTTATAATTTATACCACGTAACGACGACAGCAAACGAAAGTCGATACGACTTTTTAATCACAGAATATATACTGCTCGTCCACAAAAGGTCGCAAGTCTCAAATTATTTACTTATTTTTATTATATAACGAACGTCCATTGTAGTAGAATTTATGAAGCATGAAAAGGATATCATCAGTGATCCTTTGACAAATAATTTAAGATATTTTTAGAAAATTAAATGAGATGAGCTCACAAGACTTACTAATTATTACAATATTTCATTCCAGCTTTCTGCGGAAGTATCGTAATGGTTAAATATGTACTAGTGTAATAGTATGAGTACCACATTTCTTATAACTATTATCATTTATTATTCACATTCGGGTTCTGTTGACCAGGATCTAATTACAGAGATACTGCTGAATCATATACCCAAAACGTATGGCTAATGTTTATGTTATTTATGAGCATAAAAATAATTACTGTAACTTCGAAATAAATATATTTCATTATAGTTTTGTCAAAATGTCCCTACTGTAGGATAAATACCTCTGATACAGTGTGAGTGCATTGTGGGAACACCTGTAATTTGTCAATAAAATTATAAACAACTATCAAGCTTATTTTTATAACAATTTTAATTATTATATTTGATTCTTAGTTGCTAAATTATTATTTATATATTATAGGAGCATATTGTTGAGTATCGGGGTTTTAAAAATTGACTATTCACGTATACCAAAGCGAAAAGTTTTAGCAACGTTTGGAAAATAATATCTTTACTTCCAGTAAAATCTCAAAGTTGTAATTTTGACAGTAGTTTATATTCATTGAGATATTTCAATCCGTATGTTGAGTGTTTTACCTGCTTGATGAATTTAAAAAATCAAGCAAATTAACGTAATTCAGTCACCGAGTTTCCCTCGAATTTGAATCGTGAAGGCCTCTCAAAAATTTGTAAGTAAATCAATACACTAATTTGGTGCTGAGAACAAATGTACAATCGAAGGAAGCGCATTGTTTCAATAATGAATCTCAAATATTAATTATACCTGTACGATTTTCTCTTTCAAGGCTTCTAAAAGAGAATGTACATAAACTAATTCACAAGTGAGACACACTACATTTGCAACCGATTGTAAGTAAACAGATTTAACTGAACTCAAACATGAAGTGATCAAACAAGCATGAACGAGAAAGCAAATATTACCTTCTAAGTATGACAAATGAAATGAACAAAGATAATTAGTTTCGTTAAATATTTTGTTTGTATATTAAGGTTTTTGAAATCTCGTAGTCAAGTGTTGTTTCGTGAAGGAGGTCATTTAAATCTAGGTATGCCCGTTAATACACAAGAATTATTGTTTCCCTTTTCAGAAAGCACGAATAATTGAGGCAAAAGCCATGTTTTAGTGAAAAGGAAAATGTAAGATTTGAGGTAAATATATGAGGTAACTTATAATATAATGTTTAGCATACCAGCTAATCTACGAACCGGGAAGTTCTCTTATAAATGTGCATTTAGATTGAAATATAGCTTGAGTCAATATGACGAAATGTAACGTGCATTACTAAGCAGACTGAAAAAATACTATTGTTCTACACAAATGAAGTAACCTTGGAATCTTTTCAGGAATCTTGCGCATCCTGGCCCGGGTTTTTCTCCGGTTTTCCTTCGGGTAGAGGCGAATTTTTTTACAAAGGTTCTTTAGATCATTGCCAAATTGAAATAATAAAGCTCGAGTTGAGTGTTCTTTTAATAGTTACGATTTATAAACAATGTTTTCCGAATAAACTGTGGTACTTGTGAAATAGCTTTTTTGTATTTTATTCAATACAGATTTATTGGTATTCTGTTATTATTATAATGTACTAAACTTTTTTTATTCTTGTCTTACGATTGTACTGAAATGTTAAATCCACCTGTGCCTTAGGGCTCTTGATCGGAGTTGATGGGATGATCCCTTGCTTGCTTCCGGAAAGTAAATTAGTTTATTGTCCTCCACGTGGTCATACGCAGTTTGTAAGTGCTTTTTTGACCACAAAAAATATTTTATTTTCATAGAACCGTAATCACGTGACCAAAAAAAAAATCTTCATTCATTTTCACACTCGAGAAGTGTGTCGAAGGCACCAAAGAGAGCGCAAATGAGCACATCTTCCCACGGCGTCGTCTTCCCATCGCGAGAATATCAACACAATGCATTGAAGCCGGCGCGACGCGACGCGGCTCACGCCAACTCCCTGAAAAGTGGCAAGGGCGGTCTCGTTCTCACTGACAAAGGTGTCGCCGCGATGGAACGAACGGATGAGCGAGAACGAATCACTGCTAGCTTTACGATTTTACCGTTCGAGGGCAGCACTAGCGCTGGGACAACAGGAGATCCCTTGCGTTTTCAGGCCTCAGTAACTACGGTGTTGCTTTTAATGCACGAGTCACCGTTCAACACATGAATTTACTTTTACGTTGTTATATTACAACACAATGAAAGGATTCCCGACACCAATTATAATTAAATATACAGTTCCCGTCAGAGTTTGTGAATTTAGTGCACATATAATCGTTCTAAAACATTATATTTATTGATAACGTCTGTCATATTTAATTGCCAAAACAATTGGGAATCAAGTTATAAGATTATAATGAAATAATTATGATAATAACGATATTAATAAAGTGTCTTTATTTCGGCGAGACTGTATTTATTTTGTATTTATATTTAACGCTGGGGAGCAAAACTAAGAACCATCCTGGTGTAATACCTTAAGCAAATGAGTAATACCCAGCAAAACCCCAATCAGAAAAGCAGGTTAGCTGCGAACATGGAATACAAACAGTAACAACAGCACTATATAATTATCAATATACAAACAGTAAAATGTAGAAATGACTACATGGGATAAAATTATGTAATAACAAATTATTAAGTTATGACACTATATTTACCAATTTCATATTATAATAAGATTATACATTACTAGATACTCATTACACTGTATTTCTCAAATTATACATTACATGAGAAATATTTTTTCAATAAATAATAAATATATTTATTATTTATTTATTAACAGTTCGTTATTTCATTTCATTCTTTTGACAACCCTGTCTACGTACACTATCAATACAGTATACTTTTGGCATATTCATTTTCCTGTAATTATATCTTGGTAAAAATAGACGAGCTCATCACCTACTGCCATCATCAACCAAAATTATCTTTATCGTTACATCTCTCGTGAAATTTTGAAATTATGCCACTTTTCTCTAGTATATATTATGATCCTCTTGTCTTTAAAATTCACTACATGTTAACCCAAGACTTCGTAGACATATTTCATTGTCACACCCATACAACTCACAATCCCAGAGAACATGCTGTGGTGTATCCTCCCCTGTACATTCCTCATCACTGCGTTTGCCTAATCTTTTCAAGAAAGTATTGAAGTTATCAAGTTCGGTTATAAACTGTAATAAGAAGGAGTAAGAATTAAATCATTTTCGCAAATTTTCCCTCAATTAGACGTTTGATATATACTCATGACCATCACTCCATACACTATAAACAAAGCAAAGAACTTGAATGTACTGTAACCTTCTTGAGAAATGATAAGGTTGGTGATGTAGTCTCTACGGCCTAATCTTCTCTGAATACACAATGACACGAAAATGCAAGATTCCAGAAGACGCGTCACGCGATGCCGATAACCCAGCATCCTAAGGCTAGAAGCCTTCCAAATAATATAATCTAACCACGTCCATATTTTTTTAAACAGCATGAATATAAAATC
This sequence comes from Laupala kohalensis, assembly GCA_002313205.1. Classification (NCBI taxonomy): domain Eukaryota; kingdom Metazoa; phylum Arthropoda; class Insecta; order Orthoptera; family Trigonidiidae; genus Laupala; species Laupala kohalensis. Next base: position 239,013 of record NNCF01130778.1, on the reverse strand, counting down.
ATTTTCGTACCTCTTTGTCTCAAATCACGTTAGCACATACATTTCTACTCAACACTCTTTTTTTTTTCGTTGTAAATATTTTGTTCTCCAGCCGTTTCAATTTCTCAAAGAGTTTCGACAACATAGGAATATTGTACCTTGGGGGAAAATGTCTCGTTTTCTTTAGGAATCACAAAAATGTTTTGCACGCTCCATCGGTTTGCCTGCGGTTTTGACTCTCTTCACCCGACACAACGTAACTCCTCCCATTATTATTCCACCCCACCCATCTCCTCAGAGCATTAAGACTCAACGAAGCTCAGAGATAACGGAAGTTTAGGATAAATATACATTTAATTTTAGTTACAAAGACAATAAGTTTCGTTGAAGAATACATGTGTTGGCAATACTCGTTTATTTTTTGTAATATATTATTTACAATAATAAGTTTATTGTCTAAAACCATTCTAAATAACGTTTGAATTTGAGGGAGTCGGTGACTGTACCCTTTCAAAATAATTTGTCATATATACTGCGAATGACTCCCTTTTTTCCAAATTAATACTTAATTTTTGTGGTTTTCAGATTAGGAGTCATGTTTTAATGTGTGAGTGTATGGGGCCGTACGTCATTCGTTACAAAAAGTATATTAATTTCTGGCGTTAGCGAACCCTAGAGCCCCATTAAAAATATATCAAATTCGTATTTATAATGCGAATAAACTTCTAACTACACACAAAAAACTCTTCTTTTGCAAGTTGCAAATTTAGGTTATAGGTGTAATTTTTGCAAAATCCTTCATTTACTCATTTAATTGTCCATGCACGGAAGATAATCTTCAGTATTCTGTCAGAATACTGAATTGGACATAGTAAAGTATTCTAAATGTATAAGAATGTCTTGGACCACACACTACATTCTTACTCAGAATGTGTTCAAAAATTCAAATCTAGAAATTGGCGCCAGCATAAAAGACTCTGAATTTTAACCACATGACACGACAAATCAAAATGTTTAGGTACAATAAGTTAATGTGAAAACTTTCAAGAATAATATAAAGAAACATTAAGAACATTTTCAGATCAAAGGTTGTGTTCTTATTTTTGTTGAGTTTCTTCAGTCGGGTGGATATCTGAATATTAATAGGATTGACGTTTAAGTTAGTACTAGCGCAGGAAGAATTAAATCACTAAAATATCTTAAATCGCCATAAATAAACAGAATCGAATGTACTTATTGTGATAACTCGAAAAACACCTCACCAGCCATATAAATGCAACGAAAATTGATGCTGAAATGCATTGCGTCTTATCGAGGAAACACTTATTTACAAGTGACAAACTTTTAAATCACGAAAGTGATATAAAATTACTTTAATTTGTAGTAAATTTCCCGTAATAATTTTGCATCACTTTTATCTACTTGTCACCGGACATTTGAGAAAGATATTTCCCTTCTTCCGCGGTGAGACGCATGAATCACGAAACCGTCACGGTCGCTCTCCATGTTTGTTCTTATGCTCTCGTGCATTTGAAATGAGCCAAGGGAGTTCGTAAGTATTATTTATACTATTTTATAGCTGATTGATAGGAGTTAAATCATATTTTTTCATCATTATTATTTATATTGTTGAGATTTATAACAATTACAATAAAAATAATGAAAACAATTATACATCTCAGTGATTAACTTGGAATGCTCTTTCCACCTCGTAATGTTAGTCAAACCATTCAAAAGTTAAAGTATGTTTTTCTCTCTATATATAAAGTACTTAATACGTCAGTTTTATGGATAATAGTAACTAGTAACTACAATCTAATTTGTAACAAAAAAAGTTCTTTATTATTATGTGTACGTCCATGTCGTAGACGGCAAAAGTGAATCGGATGAAAATTGCAAATAAAGAGCTAAATATATTTTCAGAATATCCGGGGATTTTTATAAACACTCTTTAAAAGTTGGTATGGGTTTGTGAAGGCACTTAAAAAATTCATATATTTTAATGACTCGAAATATAATTTATTTTTGAAAATAATTGTTTTTTCTCGTTACAGCCAATGTATTTCATTCAAATATTCAATAGTCTAAATATTTCATAGATGGCCCGTATAGTGTTCTTTAAAAATTAAAAATCTATATGAACCCATAGTATTGTGTCCATTTATACAAATTCTATACGTTTAAAAGATCTAATTTCCTGTCGGCAGAATTACCTTAAACCTGAAAAACATCAGAGAACGCTATTTATCTGGCACACTCCAGACCTTAGCCGTGTCGGATTATTTTTCAGGACCATAGAGGATATTCCTAAAAATATTTAACAATGGATGAACGAGAGTAATATACAAACTACCCTTTACATAAAAAAAAACTTAAGACTAATTTAAAACAATGGGGGTACATGTCATAAATTACAGTAAATGTCAAGGGCGTGGCATGAAAATGATTTTTTAAACAATCATTTTTTTAATTTAAGGGATATTCCGAAGATAGCGGATTATAGATCATTCCGGATTGTAAAATGTCGGACTGAAAGAAGTTGGGTGTCAGGTTCCACATCCTTCAGAAGCTTCATCGCAGATGGCCCCCTTGACGTGTGCACCGCCATCTGCAGCGACCTACTGACACCACACCGCACCGTCAGCTGTCTGCCTCCGATGAAGCTCAGCCTCCAGAAAGAAGAGTTCTCACTAGACACCAACACAAGCAACCACTGGCTTCTGAGCGCCACCCGTCGCGTCGGCAGCGCTGCTACGGCGCCGAACGGAACAAGCTTCAAGACAAGGCGAAGGAGGTCACTGATCTTGCGGTGCGCTTCGGGATACTCTTCGGAATCAATATTAACGATTCAGACAGCTGACTCATTAAACTACCCGAATAAATAATAATGAAATTTTGAAGTTTGAAATGACTTTGTAAGTTGGCAATTTTGATACTAGGTTGGATATAGCGTAAATCATGAATAATAATTCCCATTTTTTCAACACGCCAATGTTTTGGCCATCTTTATTTTGATCATAATAAGAGTTACGGCGAGACTTGTGTTTCTAAAACATGTTCTAATGAATTATTTAGTTTTACATAAACATTCATCCAGTCACATTCCGCATGAACCACAACCTTCCTGGTCATCACCTTGGTGTGGTTCAGGACTGCGTGATTGATTCGTGGCTATGAGGAGTTCTTTATTTTCGTGATATTAAATCTTCCCTTTTGTTAATTTCAAAAATTAAATACAATAAATAAAACCTACAAAATATACACAGTGTACAGTGTTGTATGCTAACATGTACGTTATTACAAATTATTTTAAAATCCAGACAGAAGGACAATACACTTTCCATAGTAATATCAATAAAAAGGTGTGTAGTTAAGACCTCTGAACTCATTGGTTTTCATTTCATTTTTAGGTTATGCATTTTAATACAATGTTCTTTACAGAATTTATATAATTTTGCTTCTTCGATTCGGTCCCGTAGATTATACGTTCGGTTGATTGTCCGCCCCACGAAACGCCATTGAACTCCGGTGAACACATTAGTGAGATTCCTAGTCAACGGTCATGCGATTGAAGATTCACGTCTACTGATTCGCGACTAATTTTAATTGTTTTTATTGCTCTAGCAATTCATCAATATTACACATTACTTTACATTTAGTTGCAATAATCCTTAACAAGAGTCCTTTGAAATACCAAATAATTTCATCGATTACTTCATCCGATTTCCAAACCACAGACATTCCAAATAACTATTATTTATTGGTACGGATTAACAATGGAATTTGACAAACCTTCTTTTCTCTATAATTGTCGAAAGGAACTACCGACAGCGATGGAGTGGTGGTAGTATAGTTGACTGGACAAACAGGTACGGTTCCCAGCTTTTCCTAATTGGAAGAAGCTTTTCAGATGAGTTTTCCACCTCCTACACCTGATTAATGATGCTTCGGCACCTTACGTTCCCAGGCAACCCAACACCTGTGCATCCTAAGTCCTTACATTTATCAGAATATCATCAGGTAAAGTGAGAAACCAGACTGCTTTGCTCGAACCAAGCCGCATCATAAGCGAATCGTTAAATATATTAAAAAGCGGAAGAAAACGCGTCTCTTTCGGAGTCAGTTGGGGCTTTTCCACACTATGCGCCACTAATTTAGTACTGTTGTTAGGGATTTAGCAACTGAACTTGTTCGGATAATAGTATTTAGTTGAGTAGTTAATCAAATTGCTTTGTCTTTTCCTTCACGTTTTGCAGACCTATTAAATCACATTGCATGAACCCCATTATACATTATCCTTAAGTAAATTTAGTACAGAAAGCATTTCAAAGGATATGCTTTCTGACAATTCCTTCTGAGCCATACTATTTTGCTTTCTTCATCGATGTGATTCGATAGTTCCACATTTCTTAAGTTTTCTCAACATTCAGCAACACTTCCTCCAGTTCCATATAAATATTATATTAATTCTCTAGTATTCGAAGCAGTTGTGGGTATGAAATCAGGACAGACTTTTCCAATTATTGCGAATCAAATTTCTTACGTCTATTTTCAGTCTTGACAACACCCAATATGTTATTAATAATACAGCTGTCACAAATGGATAATTGTACTAATGAATAGTTCTGTACCACTTTCTACGAGATGTGTTTCTTAATGCATCAAAATTTCATGTTATGATTTTAATGGGACGTTTTTGTCAAGGATTTTCCCATTGATTTTTACTTCGACGAAATGATTTTCAAATCCTACGATTTCCATACTTGGGCGTAGAATATGACGCTGGAGTTGTCTATGATGTAAGATAGATATCTTGAGATGACGACCTCTATAAGACAAGGGGTCGGAGAAAGTAACTTCAGATCTATTATGTCCACTTACAGTCAGTCTAGAATTCTTGTCATTGGACAGATTGCATTAATTTTTTTTTGTAAATAACAAAAATGTTGAAAATAATAAGAAGGAAATTTTACTTTATTTCAATTGCTTGCTGAACGATATTCCTTTTTTTTTTGTACTTGTTTTTGCAATTTTGAATTTAGTTAGAAGAAAGAATCTGATAAGATACCCCTCCCCCAATAAAAATAAAGTTCAAGAAAAAAAGTCACTCGTAAATCACTCTTTCTTTTTTACTTTTTCTCTTCTTGAAATGGTGCTTATCAATGTGAAGAAAAACTAAACTCTGATGTGAAGGTTAATATATATTATTATCGGTCTCTACTATCCGAAATCGAGTCCATTGGTTCCCATACTTCGACCCTCGGCTCCTTCAGTCAACTGATCATTTACGGAGGAACCCCTAAATAAACCATTCATTGTACAGCACGTTAAAATTTTAATTATATTTATAACTATATAACATTATACTAGTACCTGTTAGTATACGTGTTAGATGTAAAAAATGGTGGTGTATTTGAAATACCAGTTTGGGTGGTTGGCTTTATTGTAAGAAAAAAGTACCCTACATTTTATTTAAATTTAAAGGATGTTTTTTTAATGACTTCGTAAGTGATATTTTCAGAAGAATAAAGACAATTTTTATTTCAAAGAAGATATAAATTTTCATTTTAAAATTACTTTGAATACCTGACAATTAAATGAATTGTGAATAAATATGCCTAGGCACAGTTTCTCAGATCTCTAAGGCGTACACCATTGCGCTAACCTGTTTCCCTCTCCAATTTGAAAATGCTATTTGTGAGACAATTTAAACCTACATTTCAGTCCATCGGATTTTAAATAATTTAATTTTCAATGAGGGACACGTCAAGGATCATGTACTCGTATATTGTAAGAGTCTAACATCAAAATTCCACAATGTTTATGAAAATTTACGTTTTTACCTGGGAAGCCTACTAACTGTGTTTATTGTAAATTTAATAAAATATTATAAGTCATAATTTCTTACTAATTAATGTTTTAATAAATATTCATTTCCGTTCATGTTTTATATTTATTGAGACGGGAGACATCTAGCTAAAAGGCATTTGTCCGCATGACGCGTTGGAATAAAACGAGCGCAGGATGAAGACGTGTCTCGCCTCTCCTGTGTTCCTTCATACGCTCCTCTATTCGTTGTGCTCGTCTGCTACCAGTTAGTTGGCGGTCTGACCGGTATGAGGCGCCCAAGGTGGAACAAGATAGCACGCGAGCAATTTCCAAGTCTTGCCAACTATGCCAACGGGAAATGCGCCACACGTCGTCACCGAAGTGATTCAGTGAGAGGATATCCTTATATTACAGACTCGACAGTAATAAAACTAGAGTACAAATAAATGAAGGGTTAATGGGAGAGATTCACTTTTCATTAAGCTACATTCGTTTTTGTTTTTTTTCATCTAACACTATGGAATCACTTTTGTTGTGTTAACTAGCTGAATTCACTCATAGTCATCCAGAGAAGTGAATCGACCTGTTCATGGCCGCTTAAGACAATTTCACAGTTTCTACTGAAATAGACGCCCTTCCTACTTCCTAAACCATGCGACACCTATGCTCTATAAACTACAACAATCTGCACATGTATCGTGGGATTGTGGGAAACATGCACAAGAAAGATGATGATTTATAAAATAATTCGGTACAAGGCATATGTTGGATATTAGGAATATGAGGAAAATTTGGAAACTGAAAAAATAATGATTTGGACCTGGTAATGCAACATTGAAGACGCAGCGGTCTGATGATCCAGACAAAAAGAAACTATCTGCATAGGGTTTAAACAAAAATTACGTAAATTCCCCTCCCCGAGAGATGCATGAAGGTTTTAATTTCGCTCTGACGTTATCTAGATCTTTAGGACATTTTACTATAAGTTTGATAAAGATGTATGAAATGTTGTTATACATTTCCAATTCGGATAAACATACTAACATTCATTATTTTAGTGTGAGGTAGTGAAAACGGGCACTTCAAATTTCTGCTAAACGAGAAAGGATATCGAAGTGCAGTTTCCAACAAGATAAGTCGCGATATGGGGCTAATAACTTGAAGTATTTAAATGATTTTTAGCTTGTTTAGCTGCATGGGTATTCGCATTTTTACTTATAGTTTTATTAAAAGTATACATTTTGTCCTAGCATCTTAAAAGATGAATTCAAAACTATAATTTTTATTTCATTTGAACGAACAACAAGAATGCTGCAAAGCGGAACATCAAACATCTCCTCAAGAAAAGCATGGCTAAGAGAAATGCTTCATATTTATGAATTTATCTTCCGACTGGACGAGGTTCTCCAGACCCACGTTTTCCTTGTCCGCATACCATTCACTTATTCGCCAATTTTTAAACTCAATAAGTGTTCGTATTCGTCTTTCCACGGGCTTTGAAGTACCTCTGCAAAAACATACTGTTCCATTAAAATTATATGATGTGAATAAAAAAGCCTCAATATCTCAGCAGCAAAAATAGCTACAAATCATTTGGATTTGTCAAATGATAAACCCCATGTCCAATATATCTTCATGAAACTGTACTTCGATATCTTAGTTTCTTTAGGAGATATTTGAGGTTGTTTCCTCCCCATGGGGTCAGAACTCATCGTTAAACGATATCGGAAGTGACGTTATTAATATCAAGGTGATGGGGACCCTTTTTAAAATTTCATACACTATAATAGTTTTCCTCGTTTTGACGGACAAGTTTTTAAAATTTTATAATTTCGTGAATTTTCATGAGTATAAATATGGTCTATATTAATAGATTTAAATAAAAGACTAAGGCACAGATACCCTTGTGTGTGATTTATTTAATATTCCTTGAAAATATAAGCGTATATTTTCTCTTTTTATTTTTCATCTTATTTATCACATAAACAAACAAAAATTCTACATATGGAAATATAAAATGTCGTCTTATTCGTAGGGAGTCCGAACATAAAAATAATATTTGAATGACGGAAAATTATTAACTTTTAAATATGTACCTGAAGAATAATATTGAAGAATAAGAACTTTTGAAAAAAATACAGATGTTTTTTGAAATTGGGTCAACACTGAATAACTGGGTTACGTCACACAAATGAAATTTTCGTTTGAACTGCTTTTATTTTGCACGTCATTTGCATAGTCCCACGCTATTCACGGATTTTAGTTGCGGTCAAGCAAAGTACGAAAGTTCTCTCACAATTATTGTCTTAACGTGGGATTAGATATAAATCTAGCTTCTTTGTTGAGAAATGCTGAATGGACGAATCTAAATGTAACCCGCAGAAAAAATAGGAGTGGAAGGAGGTAATGTCGCAGGAACGAATTTGAGAAACAGAGGGAAACCAAACAATGGGGCCAAAAAAATCAACTTTATGTACTCCTGAAGACATTTGCTCTTAATTAAGGGAAACACTAAAAAAGGGAACATCTAATAATTGAGAATGGATGGACTTTCAACGACTGCTAACTAAGGCTCCTGTTACATGCATGATTCATATTATAGCAGATATTTGTTGTACTGTGACAAGTAACTACGATGATGCCACAATATGACATTGGTTTCTATTAATGTTTATAGACTGAATGGAGGAGAACATACACCAGAAATGCAGCGACTAAACATTAGATTATACTTCAATGACCGTAGTCATATCTTAGGAAATGTTCAAATTATATGTAAATGTCTTAAATGAATCATTTCTTAGTAAATAGTTGTTTCGAAACTTGAATGTAGGAGAGAATCAGGTTAAAAAACAAATTTCCAACAACCATTATTTGATAATCGAAAAGTTAATGAATGTTGTAACGAATGATGGCGAATATTTGTTAAAATATCATATTGTTGTGAAATTAATTGTGTTAAAATTATTGTAAAGATTATGAAAATTGTTTTAACAAAAAAATATTAGACCGAATAAAATATCATTCATACAGGCACATTTTAGAGTTTTATTGTTAATATTTTTAAAAGAACTCCAAAGTATATTTCCTAAAAAATTCTCCACGAATATGACACATGAACAGAGATTCTTAATAATTTTACGTACGTGTTAAGTGTGTCCTTAAGTTGTCAACATTTCACCACTTCCGAGTATGGTTTATAAAAGTGAATACTTTTAACTGTGTCATAATGAAACACAATTCAAACACAAAACCACGTATGATAATGAGAGTGATACAGTAAATATAATAAAGGGACAATTTTCAATAATTTATCAAATGTTTTCTTGGTACCTGTTTTATTATTGACATGGCTTGTGAATTATAGTACTTGATACTGTTATCTTGAATATACTGCTCTAATAAAGAGATATATACCTCTATTTAAGAGAGCATGTGAGAACTTCCTTGAAACATAATTTGTAATCTATTAATGGAATATTTTCAATTATTATAATAATTTTTCTATTATTATTATCAGCGCCCAGCCTTTGAAATTGAAGTGCCATTTGCTGTAACTCATATTTTTCTATTATATTCTAGAAATCTTCTCTTCAACATCCTTTGTTCAATATTCTCATCATTCACACAAAATTTTAAAAGTATATAGATACTTTTAAAATAGTAGTAGTAAAAAGATTAAAAAAATACTTTTATTAGCTCTGAATAATACTTTTTATCATTTGTTCGTTTGAGATTTTATCTCTTGATCCCCTTTCGGGGGTTCCCCCAACATACTCGCAGGTCGCTTCGACCCCCGGGAGCTATTGGAGTCTGGTATCGGTTAAGCATCGAAACAATATTTCATTACTGATTGCAATCAATTTTTTTCCTAAGGAAGCAAAGTCGTGGTGGTATTCTATTGTGAATAACTTCAGTGATTGGCTGCACAATGAGTCAATTTTCATTTTTGGTGTGTGTGTATTAAACTCTCTTCAAAGTGCGCCACTACGTAATATGAAACCATTTTATTTTATTGTTGACGATTATATCTGACAAAGTACGTCCTCCACAACATTGGCGGAAGAGCATGTCTCAAAGCCTGAGCGTTTAAAAGGATCCTTTCAGGGTAATACGATTCAGCAACAACTGCACACCCGGCAAGAGTTGAGGAGGTGTGCGCTCTCATCAAGGACAAGCAAGTGCTGCAAATGGGATGGGCTCGAGTCGGAGGTTGAGGGGGTCGGCATCCGAGGGGTCACAGAGCGCTTGCTGGTGCGGCCGCTTCAGAGGCTCGCTAAGATTCCCCAGCCTCTTGGTTACGCGCGAACAACGGTTATAAATACAGGATGTACCTGATGACCTAGCCGAAACAGGGGCGACTTGAAATGGGGAGGAGGTTACTAGGATGTGAATAATCGATTGTTTCTCTGGGGCAGTTCAAAAAGAG